>PVJI01029855.1:0-14834 GCA_004026765.1 Micronycteris hirsuta
GGGAAGGGGAAGGGGAGAAGGGGGACAAGGGTATTCAGGAACTGCAATGAAGGACACATGGACAAAACCAAGGGGGAGGGGGGAAGCAAGGGAGGGAGGTGGGTTTGACTGGGATGGGGTGGGGGGAGGGCAAATGCGGACAACTGTAATTGAACAACAATAAAATAATTTAAAAAAAAAAAGTTGAACTCATAGAAACAGAAAATAGAATGGTGGTCGCCAGGTGCTGGGGGGTAAGGGAAACAGGGAAAGACTGGTAAAAGGGCACACATTTTCAGTATGAATAAGATCTGAGGGTCTAATGTATAACAAGGTGACTATAGTTGATAAGACTGCGTTTGAAATTTTATTTGTCAGTTATACCTCAATAAAGCTGGAAAAAAATAAAAGCAAAAGGGAAAGGCTTTGGCCTATAAAAAATATCTATAATTATCCTGATCATCTTGAGTAAGTGGTATGTTGTAATTACCAAGTTCATTATGTTGTCTCCAGTGGGAAATGAAAAAAAGGGTAGAGTACTACAGGTTGTCAAGGAACATGTATAAAGTTCCCATGGACAAAGCCAAAGGGGAGTAGGATTGAGGGTGGGAGGTGGAGGTGGGTGGGGTGGAGGAAAGTGGTGGTGGGAAAACGGAGCCAACTGTACTTGAACAACAATAAAAAAAGAAAAAAATGATAGAATACTAAAATAACCCAGTTTGTCTTCCTTTGCCTACATTTTCCATGAAGATTTCCAAGGTTGCGGTAAACAACCAAATTCAGCACCATGGACAACACTACTGGATGCCAGTTATTGAGAAATAGGCTATGGAGTACAGTAGCTCCTAGAGTTTCTCCTATAGATTCTACTTTCCTCCCTTAGTAATAAGATATTACTGAAGACAGTGAAATGGGATTCTGTACCATTCTATAGGAAGAAACAGGAATGAGGCAGGGGAGGGGCTTTTGAAAACAGAGATTTAGGGAAAAATTGGAATTGAGGGCACCTATGATTCAAAACAACTTAAGTGGATAGAAATGTGTCCTTAGCCAGTTATTTCCACATAACAGTACTCCCATAGACAAAGTCCTTTGTCTAGTGCTGAGATGGAGCATGCCTGTTGTAGTCAGGAGCCTTGCTGAGCCTTGCAGAAACCATCTTCACACTGGCCTTCTGGCAAAACGGACCCTAGAAGTCCTTGACAATTTTATCAAAGGAGGAGATGGAATGTGTGAAAATAGAGGCTACAAGAGCAAATAAAGATGAAAATATAAAGATGATCTTTGTGCTATGAAATAGAGCCCTCTAAACTAGTTTGGAATAAATTCCTTAGGAGAGTGGGAATGAGGAGTACATGCCATTTCAAATAACCAGCTGACTCCTGGGGCTTGCCAAGCAGTAAACATAACCAGTGAAAGTAAAAGCAGAAAGGGCCCTTAAAGATTCTCTAGCTCAGTGGTTCTCAAATGTGAGCTTGCATTAGAATCACCAGGAGGTCTTAGTAAAACAGATTTCAGGGTCCCAAACCCAGAGTTTCTTCCCATAGAGCCTGGCAATCTGCATTTCTAACAAATTCCCAAGTGATGTTTATGCTTCTGATGGAGGAGGGGGAATATTTTGAAAACCATACTCTAGTGTAACTCCTTTAGGGCACAGGAAAGGCAACTGAGGCCTAAAAGAGCAGTGACTTCTCCAAGATCACACAGTTGGTTAACAGTCCATCCCTCAAGCCCAACAAGCCAGGCCTTCTGATTTCCAGCCATGTGTTTTCATCCCAGAGCATTACACTCAGATTTAGACACTAGGCTAGCATCTGATAGATAACAAAATGATAGCGATTGAAATAGATTCAGCCTTTTCTTTGTTTGACTCTATACAGAACTCCTGACTTCAGCTTCTAGCATATTGGACAAGGCACTGCCAAAGCAGAGGCTTAACCCTCCATAACGGCACCACAATCAGGTCTATCCCTACTTCTATTACTCTTTTGGTACCAATCCCACACAAAATTCATGCAAAATTGATTGCATACTAGGTAGGGTTGCCAGGCTTAGCAAATAAAAATACAGAATGCCCAGTGAAATTTGAATTCCTCAGTGTTTATCTGCAATTCAAATGTAACTTGGTATTTTGTATTTAATCTAGCAATCCTAACCCTAAGAAATGGTTGGTCAGTTTGAAGAAAGGGAGTTAACTTCTCAGTTGATGGTTCAGCTATACCCTCACCCTAGCCTAGATTGTAAAGAGGATAAGGAGCAACTGGCCCCTCCACCTCCCTTCCATCTGCTGGGCTCGTTGTGTCTCTATTGAATAAGAGTAGAAAGACTATGACTTGAAGAGCAGAAAAAAGCACAGCGACTGAACTTGTATCTTCCAGTATTTCTCAATTCTATAAAAAGTTTGATTCTGGTTTCATGCCCTGTGATTAACCAAAATAAGAGGAAGACAAATAAAATTCTGTACAGATGTTTCACACTGACAGACCTGACCTTCCCAGCTGAGGGTTATTTGTGCTGGGAAATTGTTGCCTAGCAACCAGGCCTTGCGCTGCCAGACACTGAACATTGAAAGCATGACTTACAGAAAAGAAGACAGGAGCAGAAGGGTGAGGTGTGTCTGCATCAATCTGAGCTTTATCTTGGTGTCCAATACTATATTCCAGTAAGAGAAAATAAACAGGAATTGAAGCTTCTTCTAGTTGTGATTCAATTGCCAAATTAGGCTGCTTGGGCTCAGCAGTCACCTGCTCTGGCAGTCACCCCTGGGTGTGAAAATGGTAGGGTTGAGGGAGGAGGGGAAATGAAGATGCTTCCCAGAGATGTGAAATACTCTGGTACACATATCTTTTTTTTTTTTTTTTGACAGTGGAGCACATCTTCAATCTCCAATACACATCTCTAATAATTGGGAATATTTTTCCTCCTCCACCTCTCCCTCCTCATATTCTTTTCTTAATTTCCCACTCCTCCCCTCCCGTCCCCTCTCTTATCTCTCTCAAAGTGTAAGTGAAAGGGCCCACCATCTGTTTTTTTTTTAAAGTCCCCAGTTGCTGAAAACTTGCCAATACTGCAGAAGGTGAATGATTACCTCAGTGAATTTCAAATATTAGTACTTAAATGAATCACCTTGCCCGCTCCTTTTTCTTTCATTTTTAATTATATTTTGTTGATTATGCTATTACAGTTGTCCCAACTTTCCACCCTTCCCCCCTCCATCCAGCACTCTCCACTCCCTCAGGCAATCCTCACAGCTTCATTCATGTCCATGGGTCATGCATATAAGTTCTTTGGCTACTCCCTTTCCTATACTGTACTTACCATCCCCATAGCTATTCTGTACATACCTATGTGTATGTCTTAATCCCTGCACCTTTTCATCTATTCTCCAACCCCTACTCCATCTTGTTGATATCAAACTGTTCTCCATATCTATGATTTTGTTTCTGTTCTGCTTGTTTGCTTAGTTTGTTTTTTAGCTTCCATTGTTGATAAATAGGTATGTATTGCCATTATATTGTTGTTCATAGTTTTTATCTTCTTTTTCTTAATTAAGTCCCTTTAACATTTCATATAATAATGGCTGGGTGATGATGAACTCCTTTGGTTTTTTCTTGTCTGGGAAGCTCTTTATCTGCCCTTCCATTCTAAATATCTTTGTTGGATACAGCAATCTTGGCTTGTAAGTCCCTGCTTTTCATGACTTTGAATATCTCTTTCCATTCCCTTCTAGCCTGCAAAGTTACTCTTGAGAAATAATCTGACAGTCTTATGGGAACTTCCCTGTAGGTAACTAACTGCTTTTCTCTTGCTGTTTTTAAAATTATGTCTTTATCTTTAACCTTTGGCATTTCAATTATGATGTGTCTTGGATCCTCTTTGCATCCACCCTGTTTGGGACTCTCTGTGCTTCCTGGACTTGCATGTTTATTTCATTCACCAAATTAGGGAAGTTTTCTTTCATTACTTTTTCAAATAGATTTCTGATTTCTTGCTCTTTCTTGTCTCCTTCTGGCACCACTGTGATATGAATGTTGGAATACTTGAAGTTGTCCCAGAGGCTGTTTATACTATCCTCATTTGTTTGGATTCTTTTTTCTTCTTGTTGTTCTGATTGGTTTTTTGCTTCCTTACATTCCAAATCATTGATTTGAATCTTGGCTTCATTCATTCTACTGTTGTTTCCCTATAAATTCTTCTTTATTGAATTAGTGTATCCTGCATTTCTTTTTAAAAAATACATTTTAGTGATTATTCTATTACAGTTTTCCCATTTTTTCTACCCTTTATTCCCCTTCGCCCTGCACCCCTCCTACCACCAGCATTCACCCCCACTTAGTTCATGTCCATGGGTTGTACATATAAGTTCTTTGGCTTCTCCATTTCCTATACTATTCTTAACCTCCCGCTGTCTATTTTGTGCCTACCAATTATGTTTCTTATTCCCGGTACCTTTTCCTGAATTCTCTCCTAAAGGAAATTCATGCATCCACCTTGGGAATTGTAGCTCTAATGTTTTCACGTCTAAGGGAGCAAAGACTCTCATGGAACATAGGCGGGCAAGCAGGACCCACGTGTGTGACAGCGGAATTTCCTATGGGTAAATCAGGATGGCATATTTCTTAAATTTAAAACTTGCTCTTGCCAAAACCTCTCTTTCCCTGAATCAAAAGGACTTATGCTAATGCATGCCTAGCTTCCTCAGACTTGAGTTCAGCCCAAGCCTATTGCCTTTCCATTTGCATATCTATCCTCTTGATTCGCTATCTTGGGTGTCTATCACCTAATGTAAATCTACAATCCGTGCATAGTTAATGAATACCATTCAGATGTAAAGTGCCCGAGAAACAACAATAAAAAGCCAGTCAACACTCGGCTCAGGGCCTCTCCAAGATGATAATGGAGGGGACGCATGGTCCCGGAATTTCTAGTCCAGTGTATTACGTGTAAAATTATTTACACGCTGCCATGGCATACAAATTCTGCTAGCCAGAATTCGTGACACTCTCCCCTGCCCCTCCCCGCTGATAACCCTCCATGTGTTTCCATTTCTGTGATTCTGTTCCTGTTCTAGGGTTTGCTTAGTTTGTTTTTGCTTTTTTTTTTTTAGATTAGTTGTTGATAGTTGTGAGTTTGTTGTCATTTTACTGTTCATAGCTTTTGAGCTTCTTTTTCTTAGATAAGTCCCTTTAACATTTCATATAATAAGGGCTGGGTGATGATGAACTCCTTGAATTCGGCCTTATCTGTGAAGCACTTGATCTGCCCTTCCATTCTAAATGAAAGCTTTGCTGGATAAATTTATCTTGGATGTAGGTCCTTGCCTTTCATGACTTTGAATAATTCTTTCCAGCCCCTTCTTGCCTGTAAGGTTTCTTTTGAGAAATCAGCTGATAGTCTAATGGGAACTCCTTTGTAGGTAACTGTCTCCTTTTCTCTCTCTGCTTTTAAGGCTCTTTCCTTATCTTTAATCTTGGGTAATGTAATTATGCTGTGCCTTGGTGTGTGCTCCCTTAGGTACAAGTTCTTTGGGACTCTCTGAGCTTCCTGGACTTCCTGGAAGTCTATTTCCTTTGCCAGATTGGGAAAGTTCTCCTTCATTATTTGTTCAAATAAGTTTTCAATTTCTTGCTCTTCCTCTTCTCCTTATGTTACCCCTATGATTCAGATGTTGGAACATTAAAAGTTGCCCCAGAGTTTCCTAAGACTCTCCTCATTTGTTTCAATTCTTGTTTCTTTTTTTTTAAGATTTTATTTATTTATTTTTAGAGAGAGGAGATGGGAGGGAGAAAGAAAGGGAGAAAGCAATGTATGGCTGCCTCTCACATGGCCCTCACTGGGGACCTGGCCCACAACCCAGGCATGTGCCCCGACTGGGAATCGAACCGGGACCCTTTGGTTCCCAGCCCGTGCTCAATCCACTGAGCTACACCAGCCAGACTTCAATTCTTGTTTCTTCATTCCATTCCATTCTTGATTCAGTATTTATTTCTTCCTTCTGCTCCAAACCATTGATCTGAGTCCCAGTTTCCTTCCCTTCACTCTTGGTTCCCTGTATATTTTCCTTTGTTTCACTTTTCAGAGCCTTCACTTTTTCCTCTGTTTTGTGACCATACTCAACCATTTCTGTGAGCATCCTGATTACAGTGTTTTGAACCCTGCATCTGATAGGTTGGCTATCTCTTCATTGCTTTGTTGTATTTTTTCTGGAGCTTTGATCTGTTCTTTCATTTGGGCCATATTTTTTTTTTGTCTCGGTGTGCGTGTTACGTAGTGAGGGGCGGTGCCTTAGGTATTCCACAGGGCTGGGCAACCCACATCGCTGCATTGTTATGCTGTCTGTGGGGGAGGGGTCTGAGAGGCAACAATGGCACTTGCTCAGCTCTTAGCCAGCATTCAGTCACTTCCACTGCTACCCACAAGCAGATTGGGCCCTTCTGGTGCTGATTACCAGGTGGGTAGTTTTGTGTACATTCTAGGATCCTGTGGGTCTCTGCAATGAATTCTCTTTTGAGGCTGGGAAATTATCCTACCACCTCAACCCCCATAGGTCAGAGGTTTTGAAACTATTTCCCCACACTGGAACCCTGGGTTACATCATCTGTCTTGCTTCCCAGTTGTTCCTCCTGGTTTATCATCATGTAAATGTGGGACCACCTACTCTGCCATCCACTGCCTTGCTGTGAGTCCTTTCCACCACAGCTGCCTGTCTCTGCCCCTCCCACCTGTCTGGATGAATGTTTCTTCTTTAACTCCTTGGTTGTCGGACTTTTATACAGTTGAATTTTCTGGTAGTTCTGGTTATATTTTCTTTTTAAACTTCTTGTTGTCCTTCTGTTGCTTGTGTGAGGAGGCAAAGTGTATCTACGTACGCCTCCATCTTGTGTGGAAGTTCCATACTAAACCATTTCTGTGAGCATCCTGATTACCAGTGTTTTGAACTCTGCATCTGATAGGTTGGCTATCTCTTAATTGCTTAGATCTATTTCTGGAGTTTTGGTATGTTCTTTCATTAGGGCCATTTTTGGGGGTCTCAGCATGCCTGTTACATAGTGAGGGGTGGGGCCTTAAGTACTGGCCTGGGAGGGGCCACTCTATGTTGTGGCGCTGTTTGTGGGGGAAGGATCAGAGAGGGAAAAATGCCACTTGCTTGGCTCTTGCCAGCTTTCAGTCACTTCTCTGCTACCCAAAAGCAAATTGGGCCCTTTTGGTGCTGATTCCTAAGGGTGAGGATTGTATACGCTCTAGGACCCTGTGTGTCTCTCCAAAGAACTCTCCTGTGAGGCTGGGAGTTTCTCTCACTACCACAACCCTCACAGGTTTTTATAGCCAGAAGTTTTGAGGCTTTATTTCCCTGCACTGGAACCCTGGGTTGCACAGTCTCTCTCTGCTCCCCAGTTGTTCCTCTCGGTTTATCTGCATGTAAATGTGGGACTGCCCAGTCTGCCAGGCACTGCCTTGCCCACCCAGTCCTCAAGCTGCTGCCTTGCTGCACATCCTCTCTGCCCCTGCTGCCTGTCACCTCCCCTCCTACCAGTCTGAATGAATGTTTATTCTTTAACTCCTTGGTTGTCAGACTTCCACACAGTTCAACTTTCTGATAATTCTTGTTTTTAAAAATTTTTTGTCCATCTTTAGGTTGTGCAAGGAGGCAAAGTGTATCTACCTATGCCTCCATCTTGGCAGGAAGTCCATATCCTTCCTTTCTTACTGGGTATTTTTTATGCTGCTGAGGCCCTCACTAAGTTCCTTGAGCATTCTTATAACCAATGTTTTGAACTCTGTGTCTGATAGATTGCTTATCTCCATTTTGTTTACTTCTTTTTCTGGAGTTTTGATCTATTCTTTCATTTTGGGCCATGTTTCTCTGTCTCTTGATGTTGGCAGCCTCCCTATGTTTGTTTCTATGTATTAGGTAGAGCTGCTTTGACTCTGTGTCTTGGTAGAGTGGCCTAATGTAGTGGATGCCCTGTAGGTTCCAGTAGCACAGCCTCCCCTATCACTCAAGTTGGACACTCTAGGCGTGCCCTTTGTGTGGGCTGAGTACACCCTCCTCTTATAGTTGAGCCTTGGTTTCTCTTGGCAGGTCAATGGGATTTACCCAGGCCAGTCAGTTGCAAGGATTGGCTGTGACCATTGAGCACCAACCTCTGCCCTCCATGGAGGATCAACTGTGCAGGGGCAGGGTGGTGGTGTCCAGTGTTTTCTGCAGCTGTCCACTGGGTTCACTGGCCCTGGGGTTTCCTGGGTTGTGCAGGCCAAGGTCAGTCCCCACTTGTGTTTTTCCTGGGGCCACCCTGTCTTAATTATAGATCCATCAGAAACTTGTGTTGGGCTTGGAGATTCCCAGGTGAAAGCAAACTGTAAATCTAGGCTGCCTGCTGCTAGTGCCATGCTTTGGGTCACTTAGCAAGAGGTACAGGGGCTGGAGCTCACTGAGGCAAGCTGTTGCTTGTTTGAAAGGATTTGGGAAGTTGTGAAGCCATGACAATACATTCATACGGGAAAGCTATTGTTAACAGCTGTAAGTTGGGTGGGGTGGAGCCTCAGCGAATCTCCACAACAGGAAAACATTGTTAGCCAAGTTGATGGAGTCTCAGATATGGTACCTCCCTGTGGGCTCTGTGGCTCTGCCCACTTTTCTGTCTGGGATAAAGCTGTCCCCCTAGCTCTCGCCTGATGCCATACACTTTAGTCCCTCCCTTTATGCCATTGGTGACTTTCAAGTTGTACCCCGGTTCTGGAGCTCAGAGGGAGTGAATTTGAGTAGGTGAGTCCATGCGTGGGTTCTTTAAGAGGAAATGCTTGGGTGTCCACATGTTTCTTCCACTGATTGAGTCCCTGCTGGTTTTTGCAACCTCAGTTATGGGAACGTATCTTCCTGGCACTGGAACCTTGGGCTGGGGTGGGGGCCTGGTGTGGGGTTTGGACTCCTTGGTCCTGAGACATCCCTCCCAAAGTTTTATCCACCACACATAGATGTGGGACCAGCTCCTTCCATGTCTGCCCCTCCTACCAGTCTGAATGGATGTGGTTTCTTTAATTCCGTAGTTGTCAGACTTCCATTCAACTTGATTTCTGCCAGTTCTGAGTGATGGTTGCTCTATAATTTAGTTGTAATTTTGATGTGGTTGTGTGAGGAGATGAGACCTGTTTACCTATGCTGCCATCTTGACTGGAAGTCAGGAAGTCTTTTGTGTGTGTGTGTGTGTGAGTGTGTGTGTCAGCTCCTTAAACTGCAGAGTCCTGTGTCCCACCCTCTAGCTGCTAGAGTCTAGCAAATTTGATTTAGTAAGTTTGAAATAGGGTCCAGTAAATCTGCATTTATAACAAGTTCCCCACAAAATGAGGTCTATGCACAACATTGCAAAATACTTGTTTATGGTATCTTTTGACATAAAAGGTTTTTTAAAATTTTTATGTAATTAAATAGTATTCTTCACACTACTTTACCAATCTCCCCTAAGAGATAACCATCTTCCAACTTCATATGTTTAATGGGTGAGGACCCAGTTCCTGTCTCTGGGTGTGAAGAGCCACTTCAGGTGGGCATTACTGGCTTGCCCTACTACTATACCTACAGTTGTCTGTCTGCTAAGCATCCATTTTGTCTTTGTACCATACTACATTGATATGAAAACAAAGTTGGAATTGACTGGACTGCCATTTCAGAGACTTCACGTTGGTTACATTGTGATTGGGTTATTCAGTTCACAGTCCTTTAGAAACAGCAAATGTCCAAATTCAGATGCAAAACATAGAGCCTACCCCTTAACTTCATCTCACCTTCTCCATCCCATATTCATAGAAATTTTTTGTAGTTTTCTATTGCTGTGTGACAAATTTAGCAGATTAAAACAGTCCATTATCTCAGAGTTTTCAAAAATCAGGAGTCCCTGCATAGCTTTACTGAGTCTTCTGCTCAGACTTTCACAAAGCTGCAGTCAAGGTATAAGCTGTGTTGTAGTTCTCACCTGGTCCCATGTTTTCTTCCAAGCTCATTCATGTTGTCATCAGAAGTTAGTTCTTCACAATTATAAGACTGAGGTCATTCCTTTCTTACTGACTGTCAGCCAGGAGCCACATTCAACTCCTAGAAGCAATCTACCCACAGACACTCTTATATGACAATAGAGTAGTTCACTTTCTCACCAGTGGCAGAAAAACTTTCTGACTTCTATTTCTGACCTCCAGGCTCTCTTCTATATTTTTTTGCTTCAAGTCTGTTATTCTATGTGATCACTTGGAGATTTTGTGTTTAAACTTTAAATCAGTAAACCATTGTAAACTGTGATATATATTCAGTTGATAAGTGCACATTTTAATCCATACATGAACTATATTACTGAATTTGAATAGCTTTAAAATATAAACTTATTTTTATTTTTTATTTTCTTTTTATTTATTTTGTATTGTTGTTCAGTTACAGTTGTCCTGCCTTTTTCCCCATTGCTCTCCCCTGACCCATCCCCGTCCCCACTCCCACAGTCAATCACCTGTATTGTCTGTGCCCATGAGTCCTCTATTCATGTTCCTTGACTAAACCATTCCCATTCTTTCCCCCCTTACCCCCTCCCCTCTCCCCTCTGGTCACTGTCACTTTGTTCTTTATTTCAATGTCTTTGGTTCTATTTTGCCCATTTGTTTGCTTTGTTGATTAAGTTCCACTTATAGGTGAGATCATATGGCATTTGTCTTCCATTGCCTGGCTTCTTTCACATAGCATAATTCTTTCCAGATCCATCCATGCTGTTGTGAAGGGTAGGAGCGCCTTCGTTCTTTCTGCTGTGTAGTATTCCATTGTGTAAATGTACCAGTTTTTTAATTCATTTATTGATGGGCACTTAGGCTGTTTCCAGCATTTGGCTATTGTAAATTGTGCTGCTATGAACATTGTGGTGCATAGGTTCTTCTGAATAGGTGTTTCAGGAATCTTGGGGTATAATCCTAGCCATGGAATTGCCGGGTCAAAAGGAAATTATTAGTTTTCTGAGGAAACATTATTAGTTTTCTGAGGAAATCCCATTCGGCTTTCCACAGTGGCTGCATCCCCACTAATAGTGCACTAGGGATCCCTTTTCTCCACAACATCACTGGCACCTGTTGTTTGTTGATTTGTTTATGATGGCCATTATGACCACTGAGAATTGGTATCTCATTATGGTTTTAATTTGCATCTCTCTGATGGCTGGTGAAGCTGAGCATATTTACATATTTCTATGGGCCCTCTATGTGTCCTCCTTGAAGAAGTGTCTGTTCGGGTCCTTTGCCCATTTATTAATTGGGTTGTTTGTCTCCCTGGAGTGGAGTTGTGTGAGTTCTTTATATATTTTGGAGATCAAACCCTTATCCAAGGTATCATTGGCAAATATCTTTTCCCATACAGTTAATTCCCTTTTCATTTTGCTGATGTTTTCTTTAGCTGTGCAGAAGCTTTTTATTTTGATGAAGTATCATTTGTTTATTCTTTCCTTTATGTCCATTACTCTAGGGGACATATCATTTAATATATTGCTGCATGGAATATCTGATATTTTCCTGACTATATTCTTCTCTAGAATTTTTCCTGTTTCTTGAGATAGACCTCTAATGACATAAACTGCCCTCATATTATCAAGTTTGCTGTATCCCAAAAGTTTTGACATGTCATATTGTCATTTTCATTTGTCTCTATGTATCTTTTGATCTCTTCTTTTATTTCTTCTTTGGTCCAGTCATTCTTTAGTAGCATGTTGTTTAATTCCACATATTTGTTGTTTTTCCCACTTTTTTGGCAGTTGACTTCCAATTTCAAAACACTGTGGTCAGAGAATATGCTTGGTATTCTGGGGGTAATTTAGACTGGTACAGTCACTATGGAAACAGTATGGACATTCCTCAAAAAATTAAGAATACAGTTACCATGTGACCTAGTAACCCTTCTCCTGGGTATCTGCCTGAAAAATTTGAAAACAGTTATTCATAAAGATATATGTACCCCCTATACTCATTATTCATGGTGGCCAAGGCACTAAAACAATTGAAGTGTACTTCAATAGATGATTGGATAAAAAAGATTTTATATAAATTTAGATATAGATATAGGTATATATGGATATAGATATATATGTACATAGGTAGATACACAGAGTCAGGCAGAAATAACATCTGCTTGAGTGTGGTTGGTAGGGTAATAATATCGGTGTAATAATTTATAGTTATAATCTGAATATTTCACCTAAAGTGTCATATGGTGTGCTTGAGTGTGATATCTTTATGTTACAGAATTACATGATTATGATTTTGTAATAAAATACTTTGTAATAAAAAAGGGGAGTTATTTGTGCCAGTTCCTGTGCATGTGTGTGAGTGTGTGAGTATAATGAAATAGTACTCAGCCATCATAAAAGATGAAATACTGCCATTTACAACAACATGGATGGATCTTCATAATGTCATGCTAACCAAAATAAGTTAGATAGAAAAAGTCAAGAACCACATGATTTTTACTCATGCAAAATACATAACTGAAAGCAACAAATGAAAAAACAAGACAAACAAAAAAATAAAAACTCATAGACAACAGTATGGTGGTTGTGAGAGGGAAGGGGATTAGGGAGGTAGAAAAGGGTAAAGGGGCACTGAGGAAAAAAATGGCCCAAATGAGAGAGGAAAAAATGGCAGTGAGTTAGGGGGGAGTAGAGTCCACTTCCTCCTGCCCACTGGTGAAACACCTAGCCGATTTTCTGAGGAACAGAGTGAATACCCAACAGTATTCCAGCATATATGAAGATTTGTGGCCAAGATTACAGGGTAAATGGAATGATCAGACAGTGAGACATTAAAAACTGGAGTTGTGAAGAGACCAGAGTTAGACCCAGACAACGGGTCAGCCCAAAAAACAGAAACAGTGACACAAAATTAATTTGCTACTTCAGAGAACTTGCAAGATGGGAGCAGTGAACACCAGTACACCTGCTGAAACAGGAAATCCAACAACAAAGGAACCACCAACACAAAACAACGGAAAAAAGTGAAGGAAGAAGTGAAACCCACACTAAAATCAATCCAGGACCGAAAGGATAATATACCAATTGGTGGAGAAAGTACCCACAACAAACAAGTGAATAAAAGTGAGAGAAGTCTCAAAATCTTGTTCACACAGAAGAATCAGCTTCAACACAACCTGTCCACACCCACACAACAGAATACAAGGTGTGGTGGATGGAGTGACCCTCAGTTAACTAACTGAAGGAAAGGACCCACCAAAGAAAGACCCAATAACAATCAAAACCCAAAGACATACAAAGAGCCAACATAAACGACAATCCATGACCAGCGAGCTAAGAACATTAAGGAGACTACACAACTGAATCTCGCAGGTATTCTACCATAGAAGCTTATACCATAAAACCAGGGAGTCAGAACAGACCAATTTAAGAAACAGAGGATAGCAAGAAGAGTCTCACATACAATGGGAAGACAAAGAAACAATCCCCAAATGAAAGGAAAGGAGGAAGCCCCAGAAAGAATGATGAATGAAACAGAGGAAAGACAAATATCAGATACTGAGTTCAAAGGATTGGTTATCAGGAAGCTCAAGAAGCTCGAGAAGCTCGATGAGCTCACAGAAAATTACCAGAAACTACAAGAAAACAATAATGAACTAACTGGAAACTACGTCAACATGAAAAAGGAAATAGAAACTATCCACAAGGTCCAAGAGGAAATGAAGAATACAATATCTGAACTGAAGAACACAATAGAGGGAATCAAAAGCAGGCTTGATGAAGCAGAGGACTGGATCAGTGAGCTAGAGGACAATGTAGAAAAAACACCCAAAAGGAGCAAGAACAGGAAAGGAGACTCAGAAAGAATGAAGAGGTATTAAGGGAAATGCAGAACAACATGAAACATAATAATATTTGTATAATAGGGATACCAGAAGGAGAAGAAGAAGAGCAAGGGATAGAAAACGTGTTTGAAACAGTAATGATGGAAAACTTCCCTAATTTGATGAGAGAAAAAGTTGCACAAATCCAGGAAATACAGAGAGTCTCAATCAAAAGGAACACAAACAGGCCCACTTCAAACACATCATAATTAAAATGGCAAAATTCCAAGACAAAGAGAGAATCTTAAAGGGGGTGAAGCAGAAACAGGAAGTAATATAAAAGGGATCCCTGATAAGGTTAGCAGCTGACTTCTCAATGGAAACACTCCAAGCCAGAAGACAATGGCAAGAAATATTCCAAGTAATGAGGACCAGAGGCCTGCAACCAAGGCTACTGTACCCAGCAAGCCTGTCAATCAAGATAGATTGCCAAATAAGGAGTTTCCCAGACAAAAGCAGTCTAAAAGAATACACCTCCACCAAACCAGCTCTGCAAGAGATGCTAAAGGGACTGATTTAAGGAAAGGAAGGAAAAGAGAGCGATAGAGAGGAACACAGGTACAAAAAAATGGCAATGAATAAGTACCTATCAATAATAACCTTAAACATAAAAGGATTAAATGCTCCAATCAGGAGCGAAAGATGGCGGCGGTGAAGGAAGAACCGTGATCGCTTTCCTCCGGCCCACTGGCGGGATATCTGGCCGATTTTCGGAGGAGCAGAGCGATCACCCAGCTGTATTCCGGTGTGGGGGGAAGATTGGCAACCAGGACTGCGCACAAAACCGAAAGATCAGCGGTAGGGAGACTGCTTCGGAGGGAAGGGGTCTCTCGGGCCTCACGGGGAGCCGGGAGGTCTGCGGATCTAGTTGCAGCAACTTCCCGGTTTGCTCCAGGATCCGTGGGAGGGAGCTGGATTGGGGTGTGTGAGTTGCCAAAGCAGACGTGCGCAACTGTAGGAAGAGCCTTGGTCCCCAGCAGTCCGG
>PVJI01029856.1:0-14859 GCA_004026765.1 Micronycteris hirsuta
TTATACCTTTTGCAACAGCATGGATGGAACTGGAGAGCATTATGCTAAGTGAAGTAAGCCAGGCAGTGAGGGACAAATACCTTATGATCTCACCTTTAACCGGATCATAACCAACAAAAGCAGAAAGCAAGCAAAACATAACCAGAGACACTGAAATTAAGAACAGTCTAACAATAGATAGGGGAGTGGGGGAGGGGACAATGGGGAGAATCACTGTAGAGGACACATGGACAGAACTAAGGGGGAGGAGGGAGGTTGGGGGGGTGGGATGGGAGGGGAAGGGAGTGGGGAGGGGAGAGGCTGCAAATAACTGTGATTAAACAAAAAAAATTAATAAAAAAAAAAAAAGACTTGGGTTTATTTCTGGGCTGTCTATTCTGTGTCTGTTCTCATGCCAGTACCGGCTGTATTGATTAGAATGGCCTTGTAATACAGTTTGATATCAGGTATTGTGATCCCTCCTATTTTGTTCTTCTTACTCACCTTTAACTGGAACATATCAACAAAAGAAAAAAGCAAGCAAAATATAACTAGAGACATTGAAATTAAGAACAATCTAACAGTAGCCAGAGGGGAGGGGAGGGGATTGTGGGGAGAAGGGTTTTCAGGAACTACTATAAAGGACACATGGTCAAAACCAAGGGGGAAGGTGGAAGGAAGGGAGGGAGGTGGGTTTGGATGGCATGGAGGGAGGGGAGGGGAGAAAATGTAGACAACTGTAATTGAACAACAATAAAGTAACTTTTAAAAAAAGAAAAAATTGCTGTAGTTATTCAGGGTCATTTATGGCTTCTTATAAATTTTTCAAATGTATGTTCTATCTCTGTGAAATATGCAATTGGTACTTTAATAGGGATTGTGTTGAATCAATAAGTTGTTTTTGGTAGTTTAGACATTTTGATGATGATAATTCTTCCAATCCCATAATATGGTACAAGCTTCCATTTATTTGGCTCTTCTTTAATTTCTTTCTTCCTTGTTGTGTACTTTTCTAAGTAGAGATCTTTTACCTCTTGCTTGGGTTTATTCCTAGATACTTTATTTTTCTTGTTTCTATATCTAATGGGATTTTTCCTGATTTCTCGTTTTTATATTTCATTGTTGGTGTACAAAAATGCCTTTGCTTTCTGAACATTGACATTGTATCCTACTGTTTCACCAAATTCACATATTAGGTTGAGTAGTTTTTTGGTTGAGTCTATAGGATTTTCTATGTACACTATTGTCATCTGCAAACAATGACGATTTTGCTTCCTTTCCAGTTTGAATGCCTTTTATTTCTTCTTCTTGTCTGATTGATCTGGCTTGGACTTCTAATAATATGTTGAATATAGGTGGTGAAAGTGGGCATTCTTGTCTTGTTCCTGATCTTAGTGGGAAATCTCTAAGTTTTTGCCCATTGAGTATGATGTTGGCTGTAAGTCTCTCATGTATGGCCTTTATTATGTTGAGGAATGCTCCCTCTATTCCCACTTTGCTAACTTTTTTATCATAAATGGGTGCTATACCTTATCAAATGCTTTTGCCTCATCTATTGATATGATCATGTGATTCTTGTTTTTCATTTTGTTTATGTGATGTATTACATTTATTGATTTGTTAATATTGTAACATCCTTGCATCCCTGGGATGAATCCCACTTGGTCATGGTGTATGATCTTTTTAATGTATTGCTGGATGCAGTTTGCCAATATTTTGTTGAGGATTTTAGCATCTATGTTCATCAGTGATATTGGCCTGAAGTTTTCTTTCTTTGTTATGTCTTTATCTGGTTTTGGGATTAGGATGATGCTGGCTTCATAAAAATGGCTTGGGAGTCTTCCATATTCTTGGATTTTTTGGAATAGCCTGAGGAAGACAGGGGTTAGTTATTCCTTAAATGTTTTGTGAAATTCCCTGTGAAACCGTCCAGCTGAGGGCTTTTGTGTGTTGGGAGTTTTTTTTTATGTCTGCTTCAATTTCATCAGCTATTATTGCTCTGTTCAGGCTTCCTGCTTCTTCTTGATTCAGTTCTAGAACATCATGTTTTTAAGGAAATTTGTCCATTTCACCTAGGTTTTCAAATTTCTTGGCATTTAATTATTTGTGGTAATATGTTATAATCATGTGTATTTCTGTGGTATCAGTTTTAATTTCTCCTCTTTCATTTCTGATATCTTTGGGTCCTCTCTCTTTTTTTCTTGACCAGTCTGCTTAAAGGCTTGTCGATTTTGTTTATCATTTCAAAGAACCAGCTCCTGGATTCATTGATCCTTAGAATTGTGCATTTAGTCTCTATGTCATTTAATTCTGCTCTGATCTTGGTTATTTCCTTCCTTCTACTTGCTCTGGGCTGTTTTCATTGTTGTTCCTCCAGTTCTTATATATTTTGGGTTAGGCTGTTTATTTGAAATGTTTCTACCTTTCTTAGGTAGGCCTGCATCGCTATGAACTTCCCTCTCACTACTGCCTTTGTTGTGTCCCATAAATTTTGGGTTGTTGTGCGTTGATTTTCATTTGTTTCCAAAAATTATTTTATTTCTCTCTGGATCTCATTCTCTCTCTCTCTTTTTTTTTTTTTAGTTTTTCAAATTTTTCTTTTTTTTAAACGATATTTTATTGATTATGCTGTTACAGTTGTCCCACTTTCCCCCCCTTCTTGCCCCCCACCCCCTTACCCCCACTTTCCCCACCCTTTAGTTTTGTCCGTAGGTCATACACATAAGTCCTTCTGCTCCTGCACTTCCTATACTATTCTAACCTCCTCCTGTCTGTTGTCTACCTCCCATTTATGCTACGTGTTCTGTGCCCCATTCCCACCCTCTCCCCCTACCACTCCCCTGTTGATATTCCTCCATACCTTATATAACTTCCTTTAACATTTCATACAATAAAGGCTGGATGGTGATGAACTTCTTGAATTTGACCTTATCTGAGAAGCCCTGTATCTGTCCTTCCATTCTAAATGAAAACTTTGCTGGATAGAGTATTCTTGGATGTAGCTCCTTGCCTTTAATGACTTGAAATACTTCTGTCCAGTCCCTTCTTGCCTGTAAGGTTTCTTTTGAGAAATCAGCTGACAGTCTTATGGGCATTCCTTTGTAGGTAACTGTCTACTTTTCTCTTGCTGCTTCTAGGATCCTTTCCTTATTTTTGATCTTGGGTAATGTAATTATGATGTGTCTTGGTGTGTTCCTCTTTGCGTCCAACCTCTTTGGGACTCTCTGAGCTTCCTGGACTTCCCGAAAGTCTATTTCCTTCACCAGCTTCAGGAAATTCTCCATCATTATGTGTTCAAATAAGTTTTCAATTCCTTGGATTTCTTCTTCTCCTTCTGGCAGCCCTATGATCCATATGTTGGGAGGTTTACAGATTTCCTGGAGGTTTCTGAGCCCCTCCTCCGTTTTTTGAATTCTTGTTTCTTCATTCTTTTCTGGTTGGATGTTTTTTTCTTTTTGCTGGTCCACTCTGTTGATTTGAGCCTCAGTTTCCTTCTTATCCCTATTGGTTCCCTACAGATCTCTCCTCATTTGTTCAAGCAATTTTGATAATTTTTCGTCGAATTCTGTGAGCATCCTGATTACTAGTGTTTTGAACTGTGCATCTGATAGGTTGGCTATATCTTGGTCGGTTAGTTCTGAAGCTTTCATCTGTTCATTTCTTTGGGCCATTTTTTTTTTCCCTCGGTACATCTGTTACTGTAAGGGGGGCGGAGCCTTGAGGTTCACCTGGGCAGGTAGTTGTGCTGTGATGGTAGTTGTGCTGTGACGTAGCCTGTGGGGGCAGGACCTGAGAGCACAATGGCACCTGCTCCGCTCTCCGCACCCACACCGCCTCCTGCAAGTAATTCGGACCCCTCTGCACTGGCTCCGGGGGTCGCTCCGGGGTCGGTGGACGGGCTGCTGAGCTCCAATCCTCCGTGGGTCTCCTCAAAAAACTCTCCTATGAGGCCGGGAGTTCCTCCCACCGCCGACTCCAACCCACAGGTGCTCTCAATCTGCGTCGATGGGTTGTGCCCTGCTTTCTCTCCCGGTTTCTCTGCACGCGAATGCAGACTTGCCCTGTCCACCAGTCTCAGCCCCGCTGGGTTCGGATGAGCCAGGAACTGGCCGAGCTTCGGTCAGGCACTCCCGTCTCAGTGTGCTGCAGCCCCACGGGAACCGACCCTCAAACCTCGTCCTGCCATCTCCTCACCAGCTCACCACTGAGTCACCGGGCACTATCCCTCCGCCCTGCTCCTCCCGGCTCACCAGACTGGATGAATGTATCTTCTTTAATTCCTTGGTTGTCAGACTTCCTCTCAATTCAATTTTCTGTCAGATCTGGCTGGTTTTGGTTGTGTAAATTTCTGATTTTTTCCTTGTTTGGTTGTGCGAGGCGGCACGGCGCATTCACCTATGCCGCCATCTTAGGAAGTCCTGGATCTCATTCTTTACCCATCCTTTGTTTAATAGCACACTATTCAAGCTCCATGAATTTGAGTGTTTCTTTTTTTTTTTTTTTTTGGTTGGCCTTAATAATTTTTTTTCCTTTTTTTAATGTATTTTATTGATTATGCTATTACAGTTGTCCCATTTCCCTCCTTTTATTCACCTCCACCCTGTACCCTCCCCCATTCCTCACCCTTTAGTTTTTGTCCATGGGTCATACACATAAGTTCTTTGGCTTCTACATTTCCTATACTATACTTAACCTCTCCCTGTCTGTTTTCTATCTACCATTTATGCTACTTATTCTCTGTACTTTTTCCTCCTCTCTCCCCATCCCACTCCTCTGTTGATATCCCTCTATGCCTTATATAAATCCCTTTAACATTTCATATAATAAAGGCTGGGTGATGATGAACTCCTTGAACTTGACCTTATCTGAGAAGCACTTTATCTGCCCTTCCATTCTAACTGAAAGTTTTGAGTGTTTCTGAGTTTTTTCTGTGAGGTTGGTTTCGAGTTTCAGTTCCTTGTGGTCATAAAAATGCTTGATATGATTTTAATTTTTTTGAATTTTTTGAGGCTTGCTTTGTGTTCTATTTTGTGCTCTGTCTTTGAAAATGTCCCACATGCTTTTGAAAAGAATGTGTATTTTGCTTCTTGGGATGAAAGGTTCTATATATATATATATATATATATATATATATATATATATATATATATATATATATATATATATCAGTTAAGCCCATTTGATTTAGGACATTGTTCAATGTTGCAATATCTTTGGTGATATTTTGTTTGGAAGATCTATCCATTTTTGACAATTGGGGTATTTAAATTCCCTACTATAATGTGTTGCTGTCAGTGTCTTTCTTGAAGTCCTCCAAGACTTTCCTTATATATTTGGGTGCCTCTATGTTGGGTGCATATATATATTTATAACATTTATGTCTTCTTGATGGATTCTTCCCTTGAGTATCATGAAGTGTCCTTCTGGGTCTCTTTTTATGGCTCTTGTTTTGAAGCCTGTTTTCTCTGACATGAGAATTGCTCCCCAGCTTTTTCTCCTGTCTATTTGCTTGGAATATTTGTCTCCAGTCACTTTCAGTCAGTGTATGTCTTTTGTTCTGAGGTGGGTCTTTGTAGGCATATGTGTGGTCATGATTTCTTATCCATTCAAGTATTCTGTCTTTTGATTGGAGCATTTAATCCATTTTCATTTAAGTTTGTTATTGATATGTAGTTAATCATTTTCCCCCTTTATACCTTTGTTCCCCTCTCCTTCTCTCACTCTTTTCCTTCCTCTTCTTATAATAATCTCTTTAAAATATCTTTCAGTTCTTTCAGCCTTTTGTCTGGCAAACTCCTCATTTTTCTTTCATTTTAATTGAGACCTCCCTGGGTTGAGTAGTCTTGGTTGCAGGCCTTTGTTTTACATTATTTGTAACATTTCTTCCCATTCTCTCCTGGACTGGAGCATCTCTGTTCAGAAGTCAGCTACTAGCTTTATCAGAGCCCCTTTGTATGTTACTTCTTATTTCTGCCTTGCTACTTTTAAGATTCTTTGTCTTTAAAACTTGGCATTTTAATTATGATATGTCTTGAGTAGGTCTCTTTGGTTTCTTCTTGATTAGGACTCTCTGTGCCTCCTGACCTTCTGTGGTTTTTTCCCCTCTTCAGGTTTGAAAATTTTTCTGTCATTATTTTTTCAAACAGGGCTCTATCCTTTGTTCCTTTTCTTCTCCTTCTGGTATTCGTATGATTCGAATATTGTTGCATTTCATGTTATCTTGGAATTCCCTTAAGTTATCTTATTTTTTGAATCTTTCTTCATGTATCTGCTGTACCTGGGTGTTTCTTTGCCCTTGTCTTCCAGCTCATTAATTCAGTCCTCTGCTTCATCCAGCCTGCTTGTAATTCTTTCTAGTGTGTTTTTATTTCAGGGATTGTATTTTTCATTTCTCCTGGGGTTTTTTTATAGCTTCTGTTTCCTTTTTCATACTGTTGTACTTCTCATTAAGTTCCTTGTAGTTGTCTGTGAATTCCTTGAGCATCCTTATAACCATTATTTTGAATTCTATATCTGATAGTTTGCTCACCTCCAATTCATTTACCTCTGTTAGTGGGGAGTCTTCCATTCCTTTTTATTGCATGTTCTTTTTTTGTATCCCCATTTTAGGTGACTTTTTTTGTTTGTTTCTGCACTCCCTGTTGTTTCACTTTGCTAGTTCCCTTTGTAGGGTGAACTTTTATGGTAGGAATTCTATGGGATTCAGTGGTGTGGTGTCTTTGATTTCCTTGTCTGGATGCTGTGGGTTTGTCCTTTCTTCTGTGTGTGGGGGCTCTCTTGTCCTTGGATTTTTACCTTTCGGTTGTTCCTTTGTTGGTGGTTTCTCTCCTCCAGCGGTATACTGATGTTCACAGCTCCCACCTATTCTTGTATGTGATCAGTGGCAGAAGGTAGGCAAATGGATTAACACAGTGGGAGAGTATTTTATAGGATTTAAAGTACTAGCAAGTAGAGAAAGATAGGATATTCTTTGGATAAGTTTGGATAATTAACTATGATATTTTACCCAACTAGCCACTTTTTATAAATGGTGAAAGAGAGATGAGACTCTTGTTGGAGGGGAAGAGGATTGTGAGCTGAATCCAGAAAACAGAGCACTTGTGCAAGTTAGATGATGAGATATAGTGAGAGTAAAGAATAGACAGTAGGCGTAGTGTGAGAGAGAATAGAGTTAACCACAACAATAATAATGTTCAGGATTGAAGTGAAGTGTGCTAAGATCAGGGAGGGTTGCTGTGTAGTATGTACAATTGTATGGAACAACAATTATTTACAATATACTGGAACAACAACAATATGACAAGAAATATATGATTTGGATAACCAGAATAGAGAGTACCCAATTAAAAGTAGTGTGTTATTAGGGCTGGCTTTAGCTCAGTGGGTACTTCGATTCAAGATTAGTGTGTTATAAGTACATGAGTGAAGTCAAAGAAGGAAAATTAAAATACAATAAAGAGAGAATAAGAAAAACCAGTCAAACAATGCAATTAAACAAAACTAAATGAGGAAAACTAAACATAAAGAAGAGAAATAAAAAACATACTAATAAAAGTGGTAAAAGTAATGAAAATAATAATAACAATAATACACATAAACAATAAAATGCCAGTTCTATGAAATAGCAAAGTGACATTTGTCTCAGTTTCTCAATTTTTGGTGTTAGCCTTATGCTCCCCCCTTGGGTCTCTCTGTAGACACTTTGAAACTTCATGTCTTATTGTCTCACTTTGGGGGAAAAAAAGGGAAAGAAAGAAAAAAAGTGTCCTGCTGACTTTAAACTTGCCAAGCAAGTTCTGCTGATCTTCCTGGACGTGCAGGCAATGAGTGGCTGGGTTTTGCTTTTCTCCCTTCCTATGGTTTTATGAGGATGAGGGCCAGGTCTGGGCCACAATATTCACAGTTGCCCAACCTCCAGCCAAGGTCTTCCATGCACTGACAGGTTCCCACTGTCCATCTGTGCCAGTCCAGCACCTTTAATCCACCAGTTGTGCCTTCTGTGAGGTGCACTAATTAGGGGCAACTCACATACCACCTTCTCCCTCTCTGCTGGCCTGGGTGCTAGACACTCTCAAAGTTTCTTCATGGCAGTTCAGCTCTCCCACTAAATTGTGTCTCTGGGGATTGCTAATTCCTTGAGCCCTGTTGCCCTCCTCCGAACAGTCCGTGCATGTGCCTCCTCCTTCCTCTTTCTGAGCCAGCTGCAGCTGCGGCTACAATCCAGCTATAGCAAGTGATCCAGCCTCTGCATGAGAGTTCCTTAAACAGAGGCTGAAAGCCTTTTTTTTGAGTAAAATCCTCTTTGTTCAAGACCACTGTTCTTAACAAGCCCCAGCTTTTCATACAGCCCAACTTTCTAACCAGACTGAAGACTATCCAGGTTAGGGTCCCACATGGCCCAATTCTTCTCCCTTCAACTTGTCACCCTGCTCCCCAATTTCTCTGGTAATTCCTAGCTGGCATCCACAGTCCCAGTGGGCCAGCAGGTGAGCACCACCTCTAAGCATCTCCCACTTCATCTTTATCCCCTCCAGTGACTTCAAGCATCCAAGTCTTTCCTTGTGTTACACTGTTGTCTCTGCTTTGGTAGGGGGGGGAGCTGCTAACCTGGTTCTCCTCCAACAATCCTGCAGCAGGTCCCAGGGGCCTTACCATCCCAATGCAATCTCCTCACCATCTGTTTTTCAATGTCCTCTACAATTTTGGCCTCCAAAATTCATATAAGCTGGGGTTCCATTAGCTGTTCACTCTGTTCCTCAGAAGATTGGTGAGGTGTTCCAGCTGGGCGCAGAGGGAAGTAGGCTCTGCTCCCACCTACCCCACCACCATCTGGCTCTTTGCTATCCTAGATGCTAAGGACTCTTCAGGCTAGTTCAGCCTCCCCACTGAGTTAAATCTTTCTGGGGATTGCTGAGTCCTTGAGCCCTGCTGTTCTCCTCTGTGGGGGTTGTTCTGCCTTCCTCTTAGGGCCTTTTAGGACCATAATTAAGACCACCATCTTAATTATCACATTTCAACAATTTTGAAGATATTGCTGATTGCTTTCATAAATCCTCTATTGGTTTTGAGAACTATGATTTCAATATTATACTCATTTCTTTATAGAGAAATTGCATTTTCTTTTGTTTTGCTTTGTTAGCCTTTGAGATACTTTTAGCATCATTGATTTTCTTAAATGTCACCACAGTGTGTACACATGGCTTCTCTGCAGTCCTACCTAACACCCACTGGGAAGCTTCAATTTGAGGACTCATGTCCCCCTTCTGAAAATATTGTATTTTGTTATTTATTTCCTCTCTTCAACTCTCTTTTGTTTCCTTTTGAAAGTTAAATTAGGCAAAATTTGGAAATCTTTAAAAAACCCAGTCTGTCTCACAATGCTCCTTTAATAGTTTCTATTTCTTTGTCATTCAGGACTCCATTTTGAAAGAATTCTTTTTTACCAATTTCCAGCTTACAAATTCAGTTTTCATCTATTTTAATTCTGCTCTTTAATTCCCTGTTCTATTTGGTGATCTAATTTTTTCTTCATATCTTTAGGATTTTGTTTTCATTTATATATAAAATACTCTTATCTATTTCAGTAATATTACATCATATATTAACATTAATTATACTTATTCTAAAGACTATACTGGCACTCTAAACTTTGTTTCCGATGGCAATATCTTCATGTAATTTATAATTTCAATCCAATATTTGGAGATTCTTTGTTTTGAACGAATGGCATCAGCTTTCCCAGCTAGGCAGTCTATCCTGGTGTTTAAATTTTGGGGGTGATGGACTCACCGGCAATGCCAATGACTAACTCTGACTTGAGTATATTATTTGACTTCTCAGGGCCTCAACTTTCTAATTAGTAAAATTGGTGCAGTAAAAGAATCAGGTGGGGATTTAATGTGGCCTTGCAAATCTGTACACCAGCAACTGACACATAGAAAATAATAATATAAATATTAACTACTACTTTTAGTTTGTTCAGATCAGAACCTGTAGTGAAGAAACTGAGAGCCATAAGAATGAGTTATGTATGGTAAAATTGGTAACGTAAGGACAGGTGAAGTATTTTGATCTAGGAAATTATTCAGTGCCTTGCTAACTGTCCCCCGATAGAAATCTGCCATTTCCAGGGTTGAACAGGAGGAATTTTTTAAAATAGAAAAAAAAGAGGCACTCAGTCACTGTTTAGGGAATTCTTTTGCAGCAGCTGCCCCAGACTCCCCTGACTGTATCCCGGCAGCCTTGCCCATGGGCCCACCTCTGCTGCCAGGACCGCGGCTGTGCCCCTTCCCTACTGCACCAGCAGAAAGTGCCCAACTGCGCCAGCGACCCCAGTGGTGTGCCACCAACCCAGCCATCCCCCACCTGCAAAAGGCTGCCAAGAAAGCAGCAGAGGCCAGCACATGCCCAACACAGCCGCCTGGGAATGCACTGGTGCTGCAGCAGTGGAGGCCAAGTACAAACATCCGCCGCCCTGGGGGCGGAGCACACCTGACCCCACCACCCAGAGGCATCGTACCCAACCCCACCATGCCCGGTGCATCAGCAGAGGAGGCGCAAGGTGCCCCTGCCCAATGGG
This sequence comes from Micronycteris hirsuta, assembly GCA_004026765.1. NCBI lineage: Eukaryota > Metazoa > Chordata > Mammalia > Chiroptera > Phyllostomidae > Micronycteris > Micronycteris hirsuta. The sequence continues at coordinate 10,559 of PVJI01029856.1, forward strand.
GCAACTGGTGCTAAGAGGAAGGCAGAACAACCCCCACAGAGGAGAGCAGCAGGTCTCAGGGACTCAGCAATCCCCAGAAAGATTTAACTCAGTGGGGAGGTTGAACTAGCCTGAAGAGTCCTTAGCATCTAGGATAGCAAAGAGCCAGAAGGTGGTGTGTGAATTGCCCCTAATTGGTGCACCTCAAGGACAGCACAACTGGTGGACTAAAGGCCTAGGCAAGGTGCAGAAGGGAACTGGGGGCCCCACAGTGAAATGAATAACTGGGCTGGAGGGCAGGCGAGTGGCGCTCAGGAAGGGAGAAAAGCAAAACCAATTTCCCCTCAGCCTCCTGCAGCCTGGAAGATCAGCAGAACTGGCTTGACCAGTTTGAAGCCAGCAGGAGGCTTTTTTTTTAAGTCACTTTAGTTCTTTTAACTCCTTCTTCCTTTCTTTCCTACTTTCTTTTTTTAATCTTCTTCGTTTCTTTCCCTTTTTATCTCTTCTTCCTTCCTTCTTTCTTTTTTTTCCCACAAGTGAGACGATAAAACCTGGAACTGTGAAAAGACCAGTTAAACTCAAAGAGGGGTCATCCCAACACCTGAGACAGTGAGACAAATTTCATTTTGCTACTCCAGAGAACTTGTAAGTTATTGTATATTTATATTATTATTTTTTCATTATTCTTACATCTTTCATTTTATTATATTTTTATATTTCTCTCCTTTCTATTTATTCTTCTTCACTCAGCTGGTTAACTTGCATTATTTGACTGGATTTCCTTGTTCTCTCTTTCATAGTGTAATTTTAAATTACCATCTTTCACTTCAGTTGTGTTCCATTATAACACTACTCTAGATCCTATACTTCCTATTCTTGTTATCCAGATCAAATAGATTCTGTCATATAATTGTTGCTCAATTATTATTATAAATAATTGCTGTTCCAAACAATTGTAGCACTACACAGCACCCCACCCGTATCTTAGCCCACTTCACTGTTTCCTGAACTTTATTTCTATTTTGACTAACTCTATTCTCTCACATACTACACCTATTTTCTATCCTTTACTCTTACTTTGCCTCATAATCTGACCTCCCACAAGCTCACTGCTTTGTAAATCCAACTTGCAATCCTTCTTCCCCTAACAAGAGTCTTATCTTCTTTCCACACTTTCTAAAAAGTGGCTAGTTGGGCGAAATACCACAGTCAACCCTATACATATCCAAAGGATCACCTATTTCTTTTATACAGGCTGGTACTTTAAATATCATAGAACATACTCCTTCTGTCTTAAACCATTTCATATTTTCCGTCCAACTGATCATTAAAAAGAGTAGGTGGAAGCTGTGAACACTAGGATACCTGCTGGAATAGGAAACTCACCAACAAAGTAACCACCAAGGGATAACAATGGAAGAAGGTGAAGGAGGGAGTGGAAGCCAAACTAATAACCCAGGACCTATCTGGAAATAGAACCAAGTGGTGGAAAAATGACTCAGAACAAACAACTGAACAAGAGCAAGACAGAATTCTCAAAACCTTGTACACATGGAAGAACCAGCTTCAACACGACCTGCCCAAACCTACAGTCAGAATACAAGATGTGGTGGATGTAGTGACCCTCCCATAACCAGCTGGAAGGAAGGACATGCCGAAGAAAGACTCAACAAAAATCAAAACCTAAAGACATACAGACAGCCAACATAAATGACAGCCCAAGACCATCGAGCTCAGGAGATCAAGGAGACTGCACCACTGAATCTCATAGGTCTTCTACCATAGAAGTTCACAACATAAACCAAGGGAGTCAGAACAGATCGATTTAAGAAGCAGAGGTAAACAAGCAGAGTCTCACAAACAATGGGAAGACAAATAAACAATTCCCAAATGAAAAGGAAGGAAGAAGCCTCAGAAATGATGCTAAATGAAATAGAGGCAAGTCAACTATCAGATACTGAGTTCAAAGCAATGGTTATACGGAAGCTGAATGAGCTCACAGAGAATTACCAGAAACTATAGGGAAACTACAATGAACTCACTGAAAACTATATCAACATGAAAAAGGAAATAGAAACTATCAACAATAGCCGAGAGAAAATGAAGAATACAATTTCTGAATTGAGGAACATACTAGTAGGAATCAAAAGCAGGCTAGATGAAGCAGAGGATCGGATCAGCAAGGTGGATAACAAGGTAGAAAAAAAACACCCACAATGAGCAAGAAAAGGAAAAAAGGCCAGAAAAAATAAAGAGGGGTTAAGTGAAATGTAGGAAAACATGAAATGTAATAATATCCATATAATAGGGATACCAGAAGGAGAAGAAAAAGAGAAAAGGATAGAAAACATGTTGGAAAAATAATGATGGAAAACTTCCCTAACTGGATGAAATAGAAAGTCACACAAATCCAGGTAACACAGAGAGTCCCAATCAAGATGAACCAAAAGAGGCTTACTTCAAGTCACATCATAATTAAAATGGCAAAATTCCAAGATAAAAAGAGAATCTTAATCAAAGCAAGGGATAAACAGGAAGTAACATACAAGGGATCCCCAATAAGACTAGCAGCTGACTTCTCAATGGAAATGTTCCAAGCTAGAAGGGAATGGCAAGAAATATTCTGAGTAATAAGAACCAGAGACCTGCAGCAGAGATTTCTCTACCCAGCAAGGCTTTCAATTAAAAGGAAAGGTGAAATAAGAAGCCTCCTGGACAAAAGAAGCCTCAAAGAATATACCTCCTCCATACCAGCTCTGCAAGAGATGCTAAAGGGTCTGCTTTAAGAACAGGAAGAAAAACAGTGAGAGAGAAAAGAACACAGGTATGAAAGAATGGCAATGTATAAGTACCTATCAATAATAATCTTAAACATAAATGGATTAAATGCCCAAATCAAAAGACATAGAGTAGCTGAATGGATAAGAAAATGACCCACATATATGCTGCCTACAAGAGACCCACCTCAAACAACAGACCTATGCAGACCGAAAGTGAAGGATTGGAAACCAATATTCCAAGCAACTGAAAAGGAAAAAAAAAAACACAGGGTATCAATACTCATATTGGACAAAATAGACTTCAAAAAAAGAACCATAAAAAGAGACCCAGAATGTCACTTAATAATACTAAAGGGAAGAATCCATCAAGAATACATTAACATTGTGAATATACATGCACCCAACATAGGAGCACACAAATACATAAAGAAAATCTTGGAGGACTTCAAGAAAGATATTGACAGAAAAACAATTATAGTACGGGACTACAACACCCCACTGTCAAAAATGGACAGATCTCCAAACAAAATATCAACAAACATATTGTAGCATTGACAATGCCCTAGATGAAATGGACTTAACTGATATATATAGAGCCTTTCATCCCAAAGAAGCAAAATACATTATTTTCAAACACATGGAACATTTTCAAAGATAGACCATATGATAGGACACAAAACAAGCCTCAACAAATTCAAGAAAATTGAAATTATATCAAGTATTTTCTCTGACCACAAGGGACTGAAACTAGAAACCCAGCCCAGGGAAAAAAAAACAAAACACTTAAAGTCATGGACATTGAATAGCATGCTATTAAACAATGAATGGGTCAAGAATGAGATTAGGGCAGAAATCAAAAAGTTTCTGGAAACAAGTGAAAATGAAATCACAACAACCCAAAACCTATGGAACACACCAAAGGCAGCCCTGAGAGGGAAGTTCATAGTGACAAAGGCATACCTAAAAAAGAAACATTTCAAACAACCTAACCCTACACTTATAAGAACTGAAGAAACAACAACAAAGACAGCCCAGAGCAAGTAGAAGGAAGGAAATAACCAAGATCAGAGCAAAATTAAATGACATAGAGAATAAAAGCACAATTTTTTTTATTTTATTTTTGTTCAATTACAGTTGTTTGCATACTCTCCCCTCACCACCTCTCTTCCCCTCCAGACCCCCTCACTCACAGCCTCCATCCTCCCCCTTAGTTCTGTCCATGTGTCCTTTACAGTGGTTCCTGAAAACCCTTCTCCCCATTGTCCCCTCCCCCCCCCTCACCTGTCTATTATTAGACTGTTCTTAATTTCAATGTCTCTGGTTATGTTTTGCTTGCTTTCTGCTTTTGTTGGTTATGATCCAGTTAAAGGTGAGATCATATGGTATTTGTCCCTCACAACCTGGCTTACTTCACTTAGCATAATGCTCTCCAGTTCCATCCATGCTGTTGCAAAGGGTATAAGCTCCTTCTTCCTCTCTGCTGCGTAGAATTCCATTGTGTAAATGTACCATAGTTTCTTGATCCATTCATTCATAGATGGG
>PVJI01029857.1:0-14841 GCA_004026765.1 Micronycteris hirsuta
AAGATAAAAGAAATGTAGATCTGTAAAATAATCTCTATTCATTCCTAGAATTCCAGAAGTCTAATTTAATACCAATATTCATTCAGTGGTATTGTGTGAGTGCGTAGGTCTGATTGTTTACAGAGATATTCTTTAAAATATTAAAGGTGATATTAGCCATGAGCTGATTTGGATGTTCTAGACTCCCTATCCCTGCCTCTGCCAACTCAGTCAGTCACAGAAGGTGGTTCTAAACATTTGGGGAGTGGGGTGGGAGCAGAACATATTTATCTGGCAAATGAGAAGTGAGAATTCTTTCTGAAGCACCTGAAAACTGTTTATGCTATTTGGGTCATGGCTGACATTGGCTATGTGTGGGCTGCATCTTTAATCCACTCTGTCATATGTCTTATGTGAGAGTAGGAGTTATTAATTGATTGGAACTATTTCATTGTTTTTTCATATGATTTTCTTCCTTTCGATCATTCTCTCATCCTCTCTGTCTTCTTCTTTTCCTCATTCATGCCCACTTTACTGATGATCCCTGAATCACAATGTGTGGCAGAGCAGATGTTTGCTGGAGACAAAGGCGTGAAGAGCATTAGGAGGCCATGTGCAGACAAATTGTCAGTGCTAAGAATGTGACTTTGTGTACTATTGCAAGGACACACTCAGAAATAGAAGGTTGGATTTCATGGAAATCTGCATATGGATGGAATTGACAGGCCGGCTAGCTTAACAATATTTTTCCTTTTGATCTGCCTTCACACTCTTTTCACACAAAATGCTCCCTGTATTAAATACCGGTTTGGGAAGCTTGGGTGTGAGCAATTAGAGGTCTAAAGTGGAGTGTGTGGGAGGTTGGGAAGGAAGGCTTGGTAGTTAAGCTTGTCATCCGTGTATGAAGCACAGTGTGCTGCTTCCTGGCTGGAGTTATAGAGAAAAACAGAAAGCAAAAAATAAGTATTTGTTGAGGGTTATGACTTGAGTACCATAAAAGCAAGGCTGTAAACTTTAGAAAAGTGTGATCTGAAGCATTTCTCAGAGACAAGGTTCTGGGAAACAGTATGATTACGTGTAAACTGCTTGGTTAGGACATCACCGTGAATAGACAGAGAAGATATGGCTGATTTTGCTGTGCTGGTCCTAGCTGAATTCTGAGGGGCAAGTGGGAGGACATTAGATTGGTGAATGAAAAGGGTTATAATCCAATCAGCAATTTTGCCCCAAACAGGGATCCAGTAGCTTTGGAATCACAGTTCCTGCCTCCACCTCTATGGAGCAAATTAGATCTGCAAATCCAGATATGAGCCACATCTATGACAATGACATTAAAGTCTCAGGGACAGACACCGAAGAGGAAAATAACCTGGCACTACTCAGCAAGACTCCTAGAAACACCATGCCCAGGCGTGTAGTGACTGGTTCTCAAAGTGCACATCTTCAAGTGTGGGGCTTAGGTGGGTATCTACAGCCAACTTCTACTGAGTCTGCTCAGAAACAGGAATGTGAATGCTAGCTGGTTGGAGGATTAATTGGCCCCAAATGGTAAGAATGGGACTAGGCAGTACATATCTAAAGAAGGAAGGGAAAAGGATTTTTAACTAAGGTTCAGCTCAGGGCTAATTTCTGAACATATTCAGAACAGCTTTTGAATTGATCTCAGGTTCATCACAGCAGGCACTGAGTGGTCACCTCTTCCACAATTCTAATTTTAGGTAGAATAAAAACTCAGTCTTCACAGACTATTGTATATTAAAAATCCCTTCTCAAAAGGGTACCATTCAGGGACCCCTTGAAATCTATTTTAAAGGTTAATTTTCTTCCATAGCTTGCCAATTCGCTCCTTCTATATTTTCTTGTTTTTGATTTTTTAAATTTCATCTATTTTATAGGAAATGCTGCAGACTTGATGATTTTCTGCTATTTCCTGCATCTGTATGTATTTGAAAATTATTTTCACCTGTCCCTCCCTTTGGCCTTAAGCAGAGCCTCTATTGTCAGCTAAAGATGTTAGTTCTTTGAAGGTCTTAGGAAGTCCTTTCCCTGAAACCTATGTCTGTCTTTGTAATGCAGATTTAAGCATTTTCATTCCTTCAGTTCAACAGAGACATTTGATAAATCTTAATGCTTCTGCTGTGTACCAGGATGACACTAGGCACCCAGAGAATGATATCAAGGAGATTATCATGATTGAGGTAGGTAATGGACACCTAAGTATTAATGATAGTGTTGACCACTAACCAATAATAATAAATAATGGACTAAACACTTTATAGGCATAACTCAATTCTCAAAAACTTATATATATTTAGAGCTAGCATTATATCTATTTGATTAGGACCCTGAGGCTTAGAGAAGTGAAACCATTTATGTGAGCTCATACATCTGAAAAGCAGTGGAAACAGAGTAATACAACATCACAACGGCTCTAACGAAGGCTGAACAGAATACTGGGGGAGAAAGGTCTGGAAAAGTTAGGCAAGGCTTCACAGAGAAAGTGACACTGAGGCTCGGTCTTGCATTAAGCACAAGAAAGAAAATAGCAGGAGCTCATTTGGTGAGGGTGACTATTGTGATGATCTGCAAATAATTATGTGCTACAAAATGTCTCTGTGTCTTGGGGCCCTGTTAAGAAGTCCCAGAGGCTTAGAGTTTAAGTTCAGAGTATATTGAACTCAAAGCTAAGATGGGAAAGCCAGCATTTTTAACAGATTTCACTATATGGGCTAAAGACAGAGCTGGGAGGCAGTTGGACAAAATGGTTGAGAAGAGGGTTAGATGAATTCCTCTCTATTTCCAAAAACAACTCGAAGAGACTCTTGGCTGCTCACTGTGGCATTTATCAGTTGTCAAAACTGGCATTTCCCTTTGTTGAACAAGACAATGTAGATGATAGGAAAGATGCATTATGATAAAGTCACAATGACTGTAGGACTGGGTTCCAATGTCAAGAGTTATTTAAAATGATAAAAGGGGAGATTGTGAGCAAGAGTCATAAATTTGATTGTCTGGTGACTTCAGTCAATTTGCTCTCTTTTAATGTATTTTCCTTTTTGAAGGTAATTTAACTGTCCAAAGATATGAATGGTCCTTGAGAAAAGAAATCTAGCCCAGTGGAAAGGGCAAAGATGCATGTGGTATGAGATTTGGTTCTAGTTTTCTCCTTCTCACTGTAAGCTGTGTGATTTGGGCGTGTGGTTGAACTACTCCCGAGCTTCAGCTTCTCCAGATGTGTGAGCTGGTCCTTATTGTGACCTTCATTATTTGTGGGCTTATTGGAGTCGGATATACTTAAATTCAAATAGCTATGCTTCTAAGTGTATAGTCTTTTAATTTAAAATTGAATGTATTAGGGTGACACTGGTTCACAAAACCATATAGGTTTCAAGTGTACAACTCACCAAAATATCATCTGCGCACTGCGTTGTGTGCCCATTGTCCCAAGCAAAGTCTTTCTCCATTCCCATTTAGCCCCGCTTGCCCACCTCCACCTACCCCCAACCCCTTTCCCTCTGGCTATCACCAAACTTGTCTGTGTCTATGTGTTACATGTATGTGTGTGTGTCTGCGTATAGTCTTTTCTAATCTGCCAAATGACCATTATAATGACTGTTTCCCTAAATTTCTTTCAGGATTAATGAAGACAATGAATATGCAAAGTGCAGCACCAGACATAGAGTCCAACCTTTTTTTGAAATGTCCATTTGCACCTTTCCAGTGGTTTGGATTCATTTAAAAGGAAATACCTAAATAGATAGATACTCAGGTAAGAAGAGCTGCTTGATGTGCTAAAACTTCCTTTTCTGTAAAATGGGAAGTCAGTGGTTCTTAGCCCTGGTTGCACATTTGAATCACTGAGGACAATTGAAAACATTTCCAAGTGTGAGGCTCTTCTCCAAAGACTGATTTAATTAGTCTGCTGTGGTACTCTGGCCTTGAGTTTGTGAAAGCTCGCAGGTGTTTCTAATGTGTACAGTATCAAATCATTGCTTTTCAAACTTTAACATAAATTATCTGGCAAACTTGTTAAAATGCAGACACTTCTTCCCTAGATCTTGGGTTGGGCCTGGATTCTGCATTTCTAACAAGCTCCCTGATGAAGGCTCTGATGCTGCTAGCCCAGGACCACACTCTGAGTAGCAAGAAATTAATGATCCATAACGGTGGCTCCCAACAGTCAGTGCTCATCAGAATTACCCTGCCGCTTGTTGAAAATGCAGTGCTGGGACCTGAGTCTGGCCCTCACAAATTCTGTTTCACTTCCTTTAGGGAGGGACCAAGAGAATCACTGATCTGTAATGTCTATTTCAACCTGAAAATCCCATGATGATGCTAATTTTGTGATTTTATATTATGACTTCCCTCCTAGTTCAGTTGTTCAGTAAAAAAAACTACACAGTCTGAAGTTGAGTATGTGAGATATCCGTGTCAGAACCTGAAAGATGGGTGGTTTCAAGTGCTGTGATGTCAACTCTCGGCTGACCTTTATGCCATGTGTATCTTCAGCCACCAGAATTCTCCACTTGAGTTAACGGAGTCCTTCAAAGGACTCCCTCTGTGTGAGCAGGATTCACTCTTGACAAAACACTCACAGATTAATCGGGAGAGCATCCTTCACCAAGGGGAGATGAACAAATGACCCTGGGCTTTTTTCTGCTCTCTGCAACACATCATGTATCTAAAGCAGAACATGGGCTCATCTTCCTGACCTTGGGATCAAACCAAGGAAAAGTGAATGTGGGATAAAATAACAAGCTATGTTGCTCAGCAAAGTAGGCAACTGACTTTGAAAATCTCTGGGACTTCCCGAAGAAGCAGCCCCAAATTAGATTGAACATCTTTTTTTCCTTCTCACCTTCCTGCATTCCTCTTGCTCTTGCCAGCTAGAAAAATCCCCATCTCAGGGACAGGCTCTTACCACTTTACAAGAAAAATTGAAAAACTGTATTAGAGTCAAAAATATTTTAATCCTGGTGAATGTTTGGATAAACATTTTGCATGTTATTAACATAAAAGGGGTTGGTTTCCAAGAAGTTTATGAATTTGTAAATAAGTTGGTATAAGAATGGTAATATGGAAACTGAGAGAAACTCGTATTTTCTTGCTTCCCCCATTAAAAGTATTTGTACCTGTAAGAACACTTGATCAATCTGTAGAAACATCTATATGAACTCTAGGATGGACAACTCAGAAAGGTAATCATCACACACCAGTTTAGCTGATCATGTCCTAGGTCACCCACGTTACAGAAGAAGGTACCGAAATGTGGCTACTTGACCTTCCTAACATCCCTCTGTCCCTGAGCTGGGCTGACCGAGTAGAGAGCCACTGTGCATTTGTGATTCAGTGGCAGCACATGGCCCCACTCGTCTCAAATGCCTTTCTCAAGAGCCAGCTCCCACGCTGCCCTCCTTCCACTGGTCCTCAGCCCTCTGCCCTTCCACTTGGAGCCATTTATCAGACCTTGGGGCTTGTTATCTAGGGAAGACTGTGACATGTGTTCTGAGTGGAAGGAAGCAGCTGTGAAGGAGCTGGAGTGATGCAGTGAGAAGCCCCACATTATAGTGACAGTGGAGGCCCAGAAAGGAGACTCCAGTGGTGACCAGGCCTCGGTGGTGGGGCTCTGGATAAGGTGTAGGAAGGAAAGGGGCTCTTATCTTCCAAGTGAAAGGACAGACTAGGTAGACAGGGAGTACCAAGACAAACTTCCATAATTTTTCAGTTTTTCTCTGAGTTACATTTTGATGAGGCAAAGAAATGATCACTGTACTCTAACATTTATTTTTTAAAAGTTTACCCAAAATGGGCAGTTAAATTCCTATCAGCCCACATTTATTTGCAAGACAGTGGCTCCCTTCGACATCTCAAACAGAGGAGAGATGGCGTTTTGCCAGGAATGTTTATTTTATTAATTTGCTTGTGTATAGCAACTCCTATGTTGCAAAAACTATTTTAAGCACTTTGAAATCTTACCTCGTTAATGCACTTCACAACTTATAAGTTAGGCACTATTATTTGCAGAGGAGGGAACTAAAGATCAAAGAGGTTATTTGGCCCAGATTCACTGTGTCAGACCCAGGATTTGAACCTAGGCAGTCAGGGTTAAGGGTGTTACCCTGGACCACTGTATTACCTTGCCTCTAATACAAAGGTGAGTATTCCTGCTCTGGGGTGGAAAGAGAGAAACTGGACTGGATGAACCGTTTCTTAGATATTCCCTAGACTGGTGTGCCCGCTAGGTCATCATCATTGGAACTCTTGCTTAACATTCAAACTCCTAAGCTTTACACCTGGATTTCTGATTCAAGAAGTCTGGGATTTTTTGGAAATAGACCTAGATGATGTTCAGGGAACCTCCAGTCTTACTACAAGTTCAAAATTCTTTGATTGAAACGTCATTCTTATTACCCTAAAATGAATGTCATATCAGAAAGCAGCAGTAGCTTATGCTACCACCTCCCATACATTTTCTAGTCATTCCAACTCTGGTGTCTAAACCTGTCACTGATGGTGACAATCCTGACCACTCCACCCCCAGCTCCATCTGCTGACAGCCACCAGGCTGCCTTGAGTCCTCTGAGACTCCCACACCCTGCATTTTCTCCTTCCGTTAAAAACCCAAAGCCTAGTCTCCTTAAATGTTTAAACTATTTCTACTGCAAGGCAAAGTGGACAAGTTTATTATCTACAATTAATTGCTACCTCCTATCCCTTGTTCTACCAAGTTATGCAGCTTACGTGGGTGCCTCCACCATCAAACATTATTCTCCCATTCACACTGAATGGCCTGGACCCAGCAATGTTTCAACATGGGACAGGAGATGGGATTGAGCCCTGTCTCAGGCCCCTTTCCCTTTTGTCCTCCATTCACCATCTCCTTCTGATATCTTCTTACTTGCAGACCCAGAGGATGCTGAAGGTCGTGGCCAGTCTCTACCCTTCTCCTACTTCAGTAACATTTTCATGTCTTTGTAAGTGGTTGAGAGTAGCAATGCTAGTTACAGACAGCCAGAGGGGTGAGAGGAATTAGCTAGCATATCACTTTTGCAAATTTAAGCTCTGCTGATGAGTGCACTGACCCAAACAGATAAACCAGATAAATTCTAACCATTTTTTGTAAGAAGATTGGATCACACCCAGAAAAATGGAAACAGAGAAGGAAGAGGCTTGCAATCCCTCAAGGTTGCCATGGGAAATTGGCTTGAGAGTGAGGTAAAACCCATCTGGAAGACACCACTAGGAAAGCCAAGGCAAATATTACCAGTGCTTTGCGTGAAGTACTGTAACCCCATCAAAATGAAACAAGCCAGCATTATCGAAACAGCATATCCTTCTCAGCTCTGCCTTGTGACTTCCAAGAATTCAACTACTTTTCTATTTAGGAATACAAGCATTGCCTTGCTCCTCAGGACATCAGCTATACCATTTGAGATATGCCCAGGATCAAGTTGCTTTGTCTGAATACCCTAACTATTCTATGGGAAAGAGAAAACATAAAATATGCTAAAAAATTCTCCTGCCTCCCAGGAGGTTCCACGAAACATCCCAGCTTCTTTCTGTACTCTAATGTGGTGGGAAAACATTCTAAATGTACCCTTGAACAGATGAGTGAGCAAACTGGAGCCTAGCTGACCACCTTGAAATATTAAATAAAAATGTACACATCAGCAACACTTCACAACAGGCACGTTCCTTACTGTTCCCCAAGTGCACAGTTAATTCCTTGGGGCAGTGGCTGCATTCATCTAAAATAGATAAGGCAGATGTGGAGGCTCAAAGCTGATCTCGGGAGCCTCTAATCCAGCCGGATTTCAGTCAGATAGGTCAGGGTGCCCTAGGTCTCTTCCAGTGCAGTGCCTGCAAACTCAGCCTTTTCTGGGGGTAAAAGCATGCTTGATGCCTTTCAAACTCAACCTTTTCTCTTTTTCTCCCATTTTATTTATTACCTTGAGCTCCTTGGCTGTAGAAGAATCTTTGAGCCGACTCAACATCCAAGAGTCTGTGAGCAGACTCAACATCCAGAAAATAATCCATTTTGGGATAATCCATCCTTGATGTTTCAAAAACCGAATTTTAAGACAAAATAGTCACTTGTATGCCTATGAAAGAGAAAAAAAACTCACAGTATTTCAGACTGTCAAAGATATTTTTAAAGCCCTGAACATGCATATACAAATTTAAATATATAGTATATACATGTATAATTATATATATTGAATATTTAAATTATTCCATTATAATCTTCCATTATTTGACTGACATATCCAATTCTAAAACCACCCTTCAACATAGCTTTCTTACTGTATGAGAAAATGTCACATTTAATTAACATTCATTTAAAGTAATATATTCCACTCAGGAAAAAAAACAGATGATCCAGTCTAAAGAGAGATAGCATACCGGTCTTTCCTTGTTGTAGACTAACTGGAAAATATACTGTTAAATTCATATGCTATCTGTTACTTGAAGGTCTGTCTGATAAATGGCATCATTAAGTGTCAGTCCTTCTTAATATTGATCCTCAATTGATCTAGAGAGTTCCGATTCCCCTTGAGCAGCAAGAATAGCCTGGGAATCAGAGCCTCCATTTAGAGATGCCTTGCATTTATGACAGATGCTGAAATGTTTGCTGTAAAATGCGTTGAATTCCTTCCTTTATAGCGATTCTTTCCAACACATTTTATAAAATGCTACAGGATTATTACCTGCTTGCCCCTGACATAGGCTGCTTTTAAGAAAGAATTCTATAGAGCAGTGACAATTATTTCAGAGTTACAATGATCCCCACAATATTATCATGCACTAGTCTGTCAGGAAGCTTATATACTTCACTAAAAACATTCTGTTGGGTTCTTTCAAGCATATGCAGCCTTTCCCTGACACTTGCACAAATGAACTATATTCTATTTGTTCAGGATGCTTTTGGAAAGAATCAACAAGACAAAGTCATTAAAATCAAGCTCAGAAAGCTAACCCAACAATTTCTCTTTCAAACAGTGCACAATTTTAATTTAGGAAACCAAGTCTGGTAAGAGGAAACTTTAATAAATACCCAAAGGTACCCCAACAACAAATCATACTTACTGCAGAAAGAAAACAAAAATCAAGGGCTAACTGCCGGCAATAAAAGCAAGAGCAATTTCAGCCAGAGAGTCTTTGATCTCACTAAATATTCCCGGTGGAAGTAAACAATTTTGATTTTTTTTATTAGAATGGCAATGAATAACGTATTCCATCCACTGGACTTGCTTTTATCAAATAAAATGGCCCAGAACACGTTACCTTAGCAACAGAAGGTGACGCCAGCCTCTTTGTATCCTCCACTGTGAAAGAAGAAAATGACCAGTTTCCTATGTAAAACTTTGGCAGAAAACCATCTCCATCAAAATCTGTATGTAACTGTCACGTGGGTCCATTCTCTGTTCCCCTGTCCCCGCCCATCTCTTATGCAGAGAAGTTTCATAATCATTAAAATAATGATTTTTGGTTTAATACTTTATTTTTATAGCCCCAAGTCCAAGTTTGACTTGTAATGACAACAGAATTATATGATAAAATAGTTAATATGATAAGAAAGTTGTGTAGAAATTGTTGGGGGCACCAGGTCCTGCCCTAATGTTGTCTAGGGTGGTAGGGAAAGGTCATTTTAGCTAGCACATGTTAAATATTCTTCTGTTATAATTATTACAAAGATCAGCCATCGGCATCTAGGCTGAAAATAACTCTCTTGCCTTCTGTGAATCAGTTACTGGAAGACAGTTAAAAAGCTGTCTGAAATTTCCAGGCTTTCAAAAGAAGCATCATAAATCTTTTGTGAAATTCCTGCATCCTCACCCCAACCCCTGCCAAAAGAAAGGTAGCCAAAAAAGGTATATAAAAGGAAGAGTCTTAAAGTTAGCAGGTACTCACCAGCACTTGTTGGCCGCTTTCAACAGGACACTGAGCAGAAAAGGAAGCTGTGCACGATGCTGAGCCTGCAAGCCCAAATGAACAGCTTCTAATTTTCCCTTCAATCTCAATTCAAGAGCATGAGCAGGGGAAGGTGATGGATTTGCCCATTTTATATTGTGATGAAATGCAACCCCTAAAAGAGATCTGAGTGGAGCTGCTCTTTAGAACACATTAGACTGCTAATTTAAGAAAATTGAAAGGTTTTGTTTTACTGTCTTTTATGTGTTCTCTCTACTACCCCCTCAATTTAATTTGCATTTAAAATTATGCTTCTGTCTCCTTGGTTCTCCAAGGTGTGGAGTACTTTCTAATCACGATCGCTGCTTGGGTAGGTTTTGGTGCAACGCCACTTTTATTCTGAGCTGCAAAGCAAGGTGGGTAATTATAATCATGAGCCATATTCTGGAGTTAAATACAGAGTGAACATTTGATTTCACCCATTTCCCTTTATCCTGGCCTTTCTTCCTCTTCCGGCCTGTCACTGCTTGGTGAAATCTTTTGCCCAAATCATACCAATTTGTCTATGTGTATTCATCTCTGTCTGAATGTAGCAAAATAACCCTAACACCAATAAACAAACAAACAAACAAACAAACAAACAAACAACAAAACCTTTCGTTAGATACCTGAATGTATTCTCTGTTGGATATCCTCCTATTAAACCTCATTAAGTATTTTTAGTCACAATTCTTGAGATCTGCTCATGAAAGGTATAATAATGACCAAATATAAGCCCTCTAATGGGTTTTCTACAACCTTGCTGTACCCTTTGTTGACCAAGCAGAATTGGTAATAAGAATTACATGGTGTGGGATTATTTGGGTTGTTAAGATAAAAAAAGCTACATTTGAGAAGCCTTGGAAGGGAGTCCATCAGCCTCTTCCCTCCCATGTATATAGCTATGCTGACAGTTCCTAAGACAAACATAAAAAAAAAATCCTGCTATTTGTCTTATGGGGTTTTTATACTCATTCAGAACAAATTAGACACAAAGTTGGTGTTGAAGAGAGTTAAGTCTGATAAAAGAGGAAGCTGAAACTACCAATTTTAGGTCCTTGTAGGAAAAGTCAAAAGTCAACTCTGGACTCAGAATGCAGGCATACCTTGGAGATAATGGGAATTTGATTCAAGACCAGAATGATAAAGTGAGTTATAATCTTTTTGCTGTTAGAGGGTCTTGCCTTGAATTTGTACAAAACAAACAAATAAACAAAAACAAGCCATGCAATGCCTGTGAAGCACAATAAAGCAAAGCACAATAAAATGAGGTATGCCTGTGCTCAAAGCTTTGCCCAGATCCAAGGACTTAACTTTTCTAAGGTTACATTCCTATTCAGCCCCCAATGGAGACATGCTGAACACTTGACATTTACAAGAGAAAGCTGTCTTCTGGTTCCTTTAGCTTACAGTACGGTGTGGGCGGCAGGTTCTGAACTCTCTATTGTGATTCTACTGAATTGTAGTGACTCATAGGAGAGAGAGAGAGACAGACAGAGACAGAGAGAGGGAGAGAGAGAGAGACAAAGAGAGAATGCACAGTCTACTGACAAACACCAGACACAAATGATTTAAGTGAACACAAATGAATGTGGGATTGAAGGAGATACTAAATTGGAAATTTGAAAAATAGAGTTGATTCCTAGGGGTTGGGGGATGGGTTTAGAAATCAGTCAGTTCTGGAGAGTTGACCAAGAAAGAGAAATTTGAAATGTCTTACATATAATGTAAAAGTGTCACAATTTAAGAAAACTCAGAAAAATTTCAACTTGGAAAAAAAGAAATGTATTTGGAAAGAGGATGATTGATTATTCACTTGCAAAAAGAGATTTCATTTTGCTAAATAGTTAATGACTGGGTTCTATAAAATAAATTGACCAGTTTCTGAACTGCATCTTCAAAAAAATGATTTTACTCTCTGGGAAACATAGTTGTAGTTTATATATAGGAATATCTGTATGAGGGATTTTTTTTAAGTGGGGAAATATTGTAATGTTCAAAAGCCAATGTCAAAATCTGATCAGCTCAATTCTGTTTTATAACTTTAACCAAAAGCAACATTTATAATGGCCCATTGTTTGGAGGTATAATAGAACCAGACAGAGAAGAAGGCAAGGTTAGAGCAAGTATTCAGGCTCACATTTATGCAGCACTGAACAGTTCAGCCCACAACATCCTCAAGACATCAGTTCTAAAAGTTAACTCAGTGTTAACATCTCAGTGTGCTAGAAATATTTTTTGAAAACCCAAAGCATAGTTTTATCTTTTAATCGATGGTATTACAATACGAAAGTTTAGAACTGTAAGGCTGAAACAATATAGGACTATTAAAAATACAAGACCTAGAGATGTGTATATGTTTCTGTTCATATGTAAAAGGATATGTCTATATAGAGAAGGCAAGAAGTATTTGACTAATTCAAAATGGAAGCGTCTATCAAGATGGAGTCTAAAGACCTGTAAAAATATCAGCTGTGTTAATTTCTTTGAGGTGTACTTTCTTATTCTTTTGGACAGCACAAGACCGAAACATTCTGGGAAAGAAAGTCACATAATTTGTAAGTAAACAACTTGCTTTTTTTTTGCTCTTTTTATATCATTCGGTTGACTTTTATCAGAGTCAGTCTGGGTTTTTCTGTTTGCTAAGAGATAAAGAAATTTGTGTTATGACAATATTACAATTAACTTTACATGTTTAACTACCTTAATGGCCTTTTAAAAAAAATTCCAGAGCTCTCTAAAAAACTATGTTTTATATTCGCTTTGGAATGCATGAAGTTCTGTTCTCTACCTGCATGAAATCTTTAGGAAGTTTGTCTTTGCCCAACAAAACTAATTTAATTTTAAAATATTAGAGGTTCTCTTAAAGTATGGGGACATTTTGCATCCCTTGGTAGGGTAGTGTTGGGGGAAAACCCCAAAAATCTAAATTCAGGATTGACTCCAAAGAACTGACATGTAGCTTTATTCAATTTTATAAGAGTTTTAGTAGGAAAATCTTAAATACATGGGCAAAGCTGCTGTTCCCAGTGGTGGCCAGCAGGGAATAAATCCACCCCCTACCAGGACATGGTCTCTTTTTATAGGAAGTTCATAGTAAATATGGTGGGTAGTCACTAGGTCACCAGAACACAATGCATTCTTAAGTTAACAGATAACATCAGGCAGTTAACACACTCTGTACCTTCATTCGCCTCCTTCCTAGGGGACATTTATCTTTGGGCAGCATTTTGGTTTTCTGGGTTGTCAGCCAAGGCTGAGGCTGCAGAGAGTTAAACAGTCCCTGAGAATTAAACGGAGAGTAGAGTCCAACATTTCCCAGATGCTTTTGCTGCTAGACCCATATTGCATCTAAAGTGAGTTTCCCTACAGGTAGCTAGATTGAAGATGTTTGCTTAAGAACTAGCTTGCTAGACTTCCGACAAGATGGCGGCATAGGTGAATGCGCCGTGCCTCCTTGCACAGCCAAACAAGGAAAAAACCAGAAATTTATCTAGACAAAAACAGCCAGATCTGACAGAAAATCGAATTGAGAGGAAGTCCAACAACGAAGGAATTAAAGAAGATATATTCATCCAGTCTGGTGAGCTGGGAGGAGCAGAGCAGAGGAAGAGCGCTTGGCAACCCCGCGGCGAGCTGGTGAGCAGATGGCAGGACCGCGGTTGGAGGGGCGGTTCCCGCAGGGCTGCAGCACACCGAGATGGGGGTGCCTGACCAAAGCTCGGCCAGCGCCCATCTCATCTGGACCCAGCAGGCCGAGACTGGTGGACCGGGCAGGTCCGCATTTGAGTGCAGACAAACCGGGAGAGAAAGCAGGGCACAACCCATCCACGCAGATTGAGAGCACCTGTAGGGGTGGAGTCCATGGCGGGAGGAACTCTCGGCCTCACAGGAGAGTTTGTTGGGGAGATCCATGGGGGATTGGAGCTGTGCAGCCTGTCCACTGACCTGGAGTGACCCCCCCAGAGCTGGCGCAGAGGGGCTCAAATTGCTTGCGGGAGGCGGTGTGGGTGCAGAGAGCGGAGCAGGCACCATTGTGAGCTCAGGTCCTGCCCCCACAGGCTACGTCACAGCACAACTACTGGGAGTTTCCCTGCCCAGGTGAACCCCAAGGCTCCGACCCCCTTACAGTAACAGACACACTGAGGGAAAAAAAATGGCCCAAAGAAAGGAACAGATCAAAGCTCCAGAACTAACTGACCAAGAGATAGACAACCTATCAGATGCACAGTTCAAAACCCTAGTAATCAGGATGCTCACAGAATTCAACAAAAAATTATCGAAATTGCTTAAACAAATGAGGAGAGATCTGCAGGGAACCAATAGGGATAAGAAGGAAACTGGGTCTCAAATCAACAGAGTGGACCAGCAGAAAGAAAAAAACATCCAACCAGAAAAGAATGAAGCAACAAGAATTCAAAAATGGAGGAGGGGCTCAGAAACCTCCAGGACATCTGTAAACAGCCCAACATACAGATCATAGGGCTGCCAGAAGGAGAAGTAGAAATCCAAGGAATTGAAAACTTATTTGAACACATAATGATGGAGAATTTCCCAAAGCTAGTGACGGAAATAGACTTTTGGGAAGTCCAGGAAGCTCAGAGAGTCCCAAAGAAGTTGAACCCAAAGAGGAACACACCAAGACACATCATAATTACATTACCCAAGATTAAAAATAAGGAAGGAATCTTAGAAGCAGCAAGAAAAAAGGGGACAGTTACCTACAAAGGAATTCCCATAAGACTGTCAGTTGATTTCTCAAAAGAGACCTTACAGGCAAGAAGGGGTTGGACAGAAGTATTCCAAATCATGAAAGGCAAGGACCTACATCCAAGAATACTCTATCCAGCAAAGTTTTCATTTAGAATGGAAGGGCAGATAAAGTGCTTCTCAGATAAGGTCAAGTTCAAG
>PVJI01029858.1:0-14835 GCA_004026765.1 Micronycteris hirsuta
GAGGTTCTCTTTTATGATTTTTTTTTTTTTTTACCAGCTTCTCTTCCTTTGCCCATCTATCCCTCACAAGCTTTCCAGTCTTCATGTCAGTCTCCCTGGGTGATGCTTTTTACCACCATGACTTCATGTTACACTACAGCTTTCTTCTGAGCTCAAAACCTAATTTCCAAATGTCTATCAGTCCTAACAGGACTGCTTCTTTGGCATCCCAAGTTCAATATGTGTCCAAATAAAGGTCTTGTAGTAACCATTCCATTCCTCCTTTATCTCCATCAAAGGTATATGGCCAACTAACCACCATCCAAGATCGGAATTTGGGAGCCAACTTCAGACTCTTATTCTCTTTCTCACTACCCACAACTGGTCCCCATGTCCAATCACCTTTACCTTGCCCACATCTCTTGAATGCCTCCCATCTGCCATTTTCAGGACACATTACCTTAGCTCACCTTCCTGCCTAGAAAAATAGCCTCAGGGTTAGTCTCTCTAGCACAAGTCTCTCTCCCTCTCTTGCCTATC
Organism: Micronycteris hirsuta; assembly: GCA_004026765.1. Lineage (NCBI taxonomy): Eukaryota > Metazoa > Chordata > Mammalia > Chiroptera > Phyllostomidae > Micronycteris > Micronycteris hirsuta. The sequence continues at coordinate 520 of PVJI01029858.1, forward strand.
TTTCACACAGCTACTGGAAGCCTTTTATGAAATTAAATCCAATCTCAATCATTCCTGGTTTTTAAAATCTCCTTGTTTGCTCATCATGTTGGTAGCAGCAACAGTGGACAAGAACATGGGCTGGAGTTTCAGATTGTCTTAGCTGATCTCTTGGCTCTAGAACTTTCTCACTTTTTGACCATGGGCAAGTTATTTAACATCTCTATGGCTCAGTTTTCTAGTCTATAAAATGGAAGCAATAGAACCTAATGTCACAAACAGGTGCTGTGAGCTTTAAATAAAATAGTATCTGTAGAATGTTTAGAATATTGTCTGCTACATAAAACACTTTCAATGAATGTTGACTTTTTATTACTGAAATGTTAAATACAAATTCATGAGCATGGTATAAAGGTCCTCATGGGTGGGATCTAACCTAACCTCCTCAACCTTCTTTGTAACATCAACCTTTCTGCAAGTCAGTCAAGTTAACTGCCTTTTCCATGCCTTTACATGAAGTTATCAACAGCATTTCCATTTTCTCCAACTTCATATTTTTTAATTTAATTTCAATCAGATTTAGAAACATCCAACTATTTAAATTCTTAAATTTATATCTGTGACTGGTGTGGCTTAGATGGAGCACAGCCTGAGAACTGAAAGGTCACTGGTTCAGTTCCTAGTCAGGGAACATACCTGGGTTGTGGGCCATGTCCCCAGTTGTGGGCAGGTGAGAGGCTACTGATAGATGTTTCTCTCACACATGGATGTTTCTCTCCTTCTTTCTCCCTCCCTTCCCCCTTTTCTAAAAAAAAGAAAAATTTATAACTCAGAGTATTGGTACTAAAATCATGAAATTTATAATGTAGAATTCTAAGAGATTTCAGCTCTCTGAGGATGAAATATGGAGATCAAACGTTTAAGACTTTTAATTTGATTACCTATGAATATTTAAAAGGTTCCTGCAAATAGAATAGCAGGTCACAGGGCACATCTTAGGTTTGGGCATGCATTAGACAAAATGTCAAGAACAGCACAACCACAGAAAAAGCATGACTCTTAGATCTAATGGTACTGGCTTAATGTATATAAACAATACCTAACATCATCATGAGCCCTCTGCTCTGAAATCAAAGGTCACCATCTCATGGAAAAAAAATTTTCAAGTTAAGTGCTCAAACCAATGAAACATTAAACAAGTGCACCTGCATTTTCACAGCAGATAATTCCAGTGGGGATTTCACGTTGCTGTGGATACAAAGGGAGGAACAGCTCAGAGATACTTGTAAAGCAGGGAAGGATTAGAGTATCCAGGGAAATAAGTAAAAGGTATTGTGTTTCATTTCCTGCTTTGGGAGGACAGCTACAAAATGAGCTCTAAACACCCATATCCTTCAAAAAAAAGAGGGAGACATTGCCAATTTATTGTGAACATGATAAATGTAAACTTTTCATGTTGCTTACCCTTCTGCAAGGTAGAAACCTGTTAACCTTCCAGGTGAATGTTTCTTCTTCTTCTTTTTTAATTTTTTTAAATTTTTTGGCATAAGGCAACCAAAACAAGTGATTTATAATTATTTGCTTCCATTAATTAATGCTTTTATTTGAACAAGTAAATAACATAGAGAGAGAACAAGTGTCCTCATCAATCTAAATGATACACCTTAATTTACTAAACTCTTGGCTTTTAGAATTGTTCAAAACAATGACAAAAGTATTTGCCAAATGACATTCAATCCTAGCTCAAGATAGATATTTAACATAACTGCATATTATACTAGTCAAAGAATAACTCAGATTTAATGAGGTGTTAATGATAGCATATAATATCACAAAATTAATAATAAAGTGGTATAGATGGGGTTTAAAATTTGGGAGTTATATGAACTTCCAATATTAGGAGAAAAACATAAGGCAGAACAAATAAAAATATTTATTATAATACACTAAGAGAATCTACAGTTTTTTCATGAAAAATTTTAAACTTTCTTCAGCAACATTTTTTTTCTGTTTAGATCACAAAAGAGATTTTTTGACAAGGTCCTTGGCTACTTCATTTTGTTGTGTAAGTATAAACTGCACAGAAGCTGCATCCATGGCCATGCAGCTCTTGGTAACAGTATACTCTGACCTCCAGAGGGAGGTCAAAAAGGGTGGGGTCAAGGATTCTGAGCACTTCTAGAAGGGGTGAAGTGTTCACAGGATGAGGGAGAGGTCTCTTTCCCTGACCTTGCTTTTCTCTTCTCTCGGTTGCCATCTTGCATGTCCCCTATTCACTACAGCCTGGCAGGGACAAGGAAGGCCTGGGGAAAGGGGGCAGGGAACAAGTCTGTTACGCCTGCCTGAATCCAGTCTCGTGTTCTGGGGCAAGAGATCTGGAATCAACACTGGACCCGACATTAAGGTACAAAAGTCTGGCTGCAGTGACCCACATGCTTGCTCTGTGGATCCTCTAGGGACCAGGCAGGGGGGAGGGATGGTCCAGCGTAAAGCACTAGGGGCGGGGCCGGGGGGCGATGCCTGGGGATTCAGGATCTCAGATGAAAAACTTACTATGTATTTCTGCATAAAAGTAAAACATAAATTATTACTGAAAAAATAAAAATAAGTGCAATATTTGAAATGTCCATTTAACAAGAATAAAATTTGGAGTGCTGGCAGAACAGAATAAAATGAAATTGGGTTTTGCTTTATGATTTAGGAAAAATGATTGATGATGCATATATATATGTTTATATGTTTATATACACTGAGCATATACAAGATGTAAATACCAAGATGGCAGTTGTAAAAAACAAGTTGGAAAACCTTTGCACATGAGAGATGGCAAAATACAACCAGTTCCATAAGATCAGAATACAAACCATTATGGGAATTCAAAAGCAAGTGAGATCACTTCTGATGGCGTAGGATATGAAAGCGTTTTATGTTTTGGGCAAATGCTGGTTGTTAGGAAGTCTTTATCAACACCATATAGACAGGTTTCCTCATGCTTGACAGATACCGTATACTTCTTAGACTTTCGTTTGTCACAGTGATAGTTTAAGCATGAAGCTTTATGAAACACTTTCTACTACGTCCGATTCAGCACATAAGTACTATTATATGGAGTAATGACCTCAGCTATGCAATGTTTAAATGATAAGTTAATAATTATGCCTGGTAAGCCCTGACATAATGATGTGATCTAGAAGTTATATGGTTTGTTGAGAACTAGAAAATGTGGTTTGGAAAACAAGCTCATAAAAAGAGGTTAGTTACAATGAGCAATTATAGGGGGGAATTAGGTCTCATTATAGATAAGACTGCCAATTTTGAGGAATTTTCTACATAAATGGTACCTACACCAGGCTCATGTCAGAATTACCTGGGAAGTCAGTTAAAAATACATATTCCTGGGACACACTCCAATCATACTGAGTTATAACCTCAGAAATATGGGCCCAGGAAACTGTCTCTTTATGACTACCACCTCCACTCACTCCCACTTCACTCCTGCAATTAGCTTTAATGTGCAGTGTTGTTGAGTCTGGAATTTTCACAATTTGTTGCTTATAGAAGAAGTTACTAGACATTAATCCCATGTCTAGGGAGCCAATTCACAGTATTTTTCTCTACCACAAGTTCTTAAAATAGAAAGAGAAATTCAAAGCATTGTTTTTTAAGCCCAAGTGCCTTACTATGTCAGTATGTTGGAAAGATTCTGGTTATCTCTTTGAAAGGAATTATCCTCAGAGAACTACAGTTGTAGAGGAACATGGTTGCCAGATGTCATGTGCTCAGTAGCTGGCCTTGCCTGGTCTGGGCTCACACAGTGGCTCCAAGTGCTCCCGTTCTCTAGAAAGGATGGCTGACTACTGGGCACCTCTGTAGACAGGGCCCTCCACATCCAGGTTTCAGGCATCCCCTTCAATTTCTACCCAATAGTGATACCAGCATGGTGCTGAGCAGAGAAAGGAGAGGCTGTAGGAGGAGGTTACCTGAGGCAATGGTAAACAAACTAGCACAGATCTCCCTACCCTTTGGCAGAGATATGGCAGGGGGAGGTGCAGACCTGCCAACCTTGTCTAAAAGGAGAAAGGATTTACTGGGAAGTGGGACATTTCCAGAGCACATGGAATTATGGGCCAGAAAATTTAAATGGAGGAAGGGCAGAGAATAGGTCTCTCTCGTCCTCCAGGGTCTACCTGGATGATCGTGTTGCAGCTGCCTACATTTCCCAAAGGATGGTATTTTTAAATGGGAAAAGGAACTTCCAGCACAGCCTAGGATTTGCTTGGCCTGGCAGACTGTGGCAGGGTTATTTTTCCTTGGGTGTTTTAGAGAAAATGGGCTCTGAGACAGAAGCCTGTCATTCTTCCAAAAGTGCATAGCTTTTGAATAAAAGACTCCTTTCCTTTTTCACCATACCTCTGCCTCCAGAATTTGCCTATGGGCAATGGGGAGAAGGACCCCACTTGCTGTTTGGTAACAACAGTAAATGCTGTAAGAGGGGGACTGTGCTATAAATTTAATGCCTCTTTATTCCCTCAGGGCACTTGCAGACTCTTCTATTTGTACCTGGATAAAAGCATTCAATGGGTGGGTGGTATCACCCTAATCCTCCCTCTGCAGGGAGGAAAGAAAGTGACTGGTGGATTCAGCGCTGAGGAAGGGTGGGCATGACTGAGTGTGTATGGTATCCGGTCTTTTGGGGAGTGAGACTGCACATGAGAAAGGTGGGAACAGTAGGGTGGAGAAGGCATTTACTTGGTGGTACTGAGGACCCAGCAAATCCCTAGAGGGCTTGTTGAAACACAGATGGCTGGGCCCTATTCTCCCACTTTCTGAGGAAGTAGGTCTGGGGTGATACCTGAGAATTTGTATTTCTAACAAGTTCTCAAATGACGTTGATGTTGATGCTTGTGGTCCAGGCACAACACTCTGAGAACCGCTGTACTAGGGACAGAAAAGTGAAAGGCTCCCAGGCATTCGGGGTGCTCAAGAAAGGATGGTAGAGTACAGTATACGTTTCTATGAAGGAAGTAAAGTACACGATCCCATTAAATATTTGAGAGACGTGAGTAAAGACTAAGTCCAACAGTCCAACAAGTACTGAGCGCTAGGCTTTTACAGGCGCTTTGCATATGTTACCTGTGTGTATGTGTAAGAAACCTCATACCAGTGCAGGAGAGATTCTGGGAGCCTTACCCATTGCATGCGTGAGGAAACTTAGGTTCCCAGATATTGGATGATTTTTCTGGGCCCCATCAGTCATGGGAGAGCACTGACTTTCTCCACTACACTCTACACCCTAACTCAGTGATTCTTGGACTCCCCTGGAGAAATGTGAAAACACAGATCCCTAATCCTCAGGTTTCCCATTCTGTCCTGTAGGGTGAAGCCCAAGTGCCTATAAACTCTGCAGGTTCCTAGGCCACGCTGAGGGTGACAGTCCACAAAATTATTGATCTAACCTTATATCCATCCCAAAGTAGAAATAAAGTATTGGCCAAGAAAGAGCTCAGGCATCATTTTTTTTCTTTCTTCTTTTTTTCTAATTCTCTCCTAAGGCTATGCTTATGGATTTTAGAGAGAGAGGAAGGGGGAGAGAGAGATAACAGAAATATCAATCGTCGCCTCCTGACAATGCCCTGACATGACCAGGAATCAAACCTGCAACTTAGGTATGTGCCCTGACCCAAAATAGAACCTGCAACCTTTTTGGTGTACGGGATGATGCTTGAACCCACTCAACCACCTGTCCAGGGCAATACCATCATTATCTATCAGAGATGTCTGGTAGAGTAGTAGTACACCTGGGGTTCCCTTTATTTTCAAATTTTTTCTTGAGTTTATTGGGGTGATATTGGCTAAGAAAATTATATGGGTTTCAAGTGTTGAATTAAATAATATATCATCTATATATTGTATTGTGTGTTCACCACCCCAAGTTAAGTCGTCTCCTTCTGTAAGGAGAGAGGGGGAAAAGGTGCAGAGAATAAGTAGCATAAATGGTAGGTAGAAAACAGACAGGGGGAGGTTAAGAATAGTATAGGAAATGTAGAAGCCAAAGAACTTATGTGTATGACCCATGGACAAAAACTAAAGGGTGGAGAACGGGGTTGGGGGGGCGGGTGGACAGGAAGAAAGGGGAGAAAATGGGATAACTGTAATAGCATAATCAATAAAATATATTAAAAACAAAGCAAACCAAGAAGAAATAAAAGGCATCCAAACTGGAAAATAGAAAGTAAAACTCATTATTTGCAGATGACATAATACTGTATATAGAGAAACCTAAAGATTCCACAAAAGCTTTTATCCCTGCTTTATCCTCTTCTTTTTTCCCCAACCCCTTTCCGTTTTGTGAACACCATACTCCTGTCTGTGTCTATTAGTGTCTTTTTTTGCTTAATCCCTTCACACTTTTCACATAGCCTCCCAAAACCCCCTTTATCGGACAGCTGACATTCTGTTCTCTGTATCTACGAGTCTGTTTCTATTTTGTTTGTTAGTTTATATTTTGCTCTTTCGATTCCACATATAAGTGAAATCATACAGTATTTGCCTTTCTCTGACTTGTTTATTTCATTTAGCATAAAGTTCTCCAGGTCCATTCATGCTGTCATAAAATGTAAATTTTCCTCCTTTTTTATGGCTGAGTAGTATTCCATGTGTAAATATACCACAGCTTTTTCATTGACTCATTTACTGATGGGCACGTGAGCTGCTTCCAAAACTTGGCTATTGTGAATAATGCTGCTATGAACATAGGGGTGCATTAATTCTTTCGAATGAGTGTTTTGGATTTCTTTGGAAAAATTCCCGGAAGTGGAATTGCTGGGTCATCAGGCAGTTCCATTTTTAATTTTCGAGGAAACTCCGTAGTGCTTTTCACAGTGGCTGCACCAACCTGCATTCCTGCCATCAGTGCATTAGGGTTATCTTTTCTCCACATATTCGCTAGCCCTTGCTGTTTGTTGATTGATGATAGCCATTCTGACAGGTGTAAGGCGATATCTTACTGTATTTTTAATTTGCATTTCTCTGATTATTAGTGATGTTGAGCATCTTTTCATATGTATATTGGCCATCTGTGTGTTCTCAATGGAGAAGTGTCTATTCAGGCCCTTTGCCCATTTTTTAATTGGATTGTTTGTTTTTATGATGTGATTGTATAATTTATTTATATATTTTTTATATTAACCCCTGTCAGATGTATCATTGGCAAATGTGTTTTCCCACTTAGTGAGTTGTCTTTCATTTGGTTGATGGTTTCCTTGGCTTTGCAAAAGCTTTTTAATTTGATATATTCTCACTTGTTTATTTTTTCTTCTGTTTCCTTAGCCTGAGGAGATATATCAGAAAAAATATTGCAATAAGAAATGCTAGAGATTTTACTGCCTATGTTTTCTTATGGATTTTTATGGTTTCCAGGCTTACAATTAAGCCTTTAATCCATTTTGAGTTTATTCTTGTGTTTGGTTTAAGAAGGTGGTCTAGTTTCATTGTTTTGCATGCATCTGTCCAATTTTCCCTTTTACTGAAGAGACTATATTTACCGCACTGTGTGTTCTTGCTTCCTTCATCAAATAATAATTGACCATAAAGGCATGGGTTTATGTCTGGGCTCCGTATTCTGTTCCATTGATCTCTATGTCCATTTTCATGCATTACCATGCAGTTTTAATTTCTATGGCCTGGTAGTACAATTTGATGCCAGGCAGCATGATTCTTCTACCTTTGTTTTTTCTCAAGATTTCTATGGCTATTTAGCATCTTTTGTGGTTCCACATAAATTTTTTGAATATTTGTTCTAGTTCTGTGAAATATGTCATTAGTATCTTGATAAGAGTTGCACTGAATCTATAAATTGCTTTGGGTAGTATGGACATTTTAATGATGTTAATTTTTCCTATACATAAAACAGTATATGCTTCCACTTAATTGTACCTTCTTCAGTTTTTCTCTTCTGTGTCTTTTCATTTTCTAAGCATAGGTCTTTTACACATCCTTGATTAAATTTACTCCAAGGCATTTTTTGATTTAATCATAAATGGGATTGTTTTCTTAGTTTCCATTTCTGAAACTAAGAAAGTAGTTCATTATTGATGTATAAAAATGCAACTGATTTCTGGATATTTCTTTTGTATCCTGTTACTTTACTGAATTCATTTATCAGTTCTAGGAGCTTTTGTGGAATCTTTAGGTTTCTCTATATACAGTATTATGTCATCTGCAAATAATGAGTTTTACTTTCTATTTTCCAGTTTGGATGCCTTTTATTTCTTCTTGGTTTGCTTTGTTTTTAATATATTTTATTGATTATGCTATTACAGTTATCCCATTTTCTCCCCTTTCTTCCTGTCCACCTGCCTCCCCCACCCCATTCTCCACCCTTTAGTTTTTGTCCATAGGTCATACATATAAGTTCTTTGGCTTCTACATTTCCTATACTATTCTTAACCTCCCCCTGTCTGTTTTCTACCTACCATTTATGCTACTTATTCTCTGCACCTTTTCCCCCTCTCTCCCCCAACACTCCCCTGTTGATATCCCTCGATGCCTTATATAAATCCCTTTCACATTTCATATAATAATGACTGGGTGATGATGAACTCCTTGAACTTGACCTTATCTGAGAAGCACTTTATCTGCCCTTCCATTCTAAATCAAAGTTTTGCTGGATAGAGTATTCTTGGATGTAGGTCCTTGCCTTTCATGACTTGGAATGCTTCTCTCCAGCCCCTTCTTGCCTGCAAAGTCTCTTTTGAGAAATCAGCTGAGAGTCTTATGGGAATTCCTTTGTAGGTAACTGTCTCCTTTTCTCTTGCTGCTTCTAAGATTCTCTCCTTTTAATCTTGGGTAATGTCATTATGATGTGTCTCAGTGTGTTCCTCTTTGGGTCCAACTTCTTTGGGACTCTCTAAGCTTCCCGGACTTCCTGAAAATCAATTTCCTTCACCAGCTTGGGGAAGTTCTCTTTCACTATTTGTTCAAATAAGTTTTCAATACCTTGGTCTTCCTCTTCTCCTTCTGGCACCCCTATGACTCAGATGTCGGAATGTTTAAAGATGTCCTGGAGGTTCCTAAGCCTCTCCTCAGTTTTTTGAATTCTTGTTTCTTCATTCTTTTCTGGTTGGATGTTTTTTTCTTTCTGCTGGTCCACTCTGTTGATTTGAGTCCCACTTTCCTTCTCATTTGTTCAAGTAATTGCGACAATCGTGACAATCTTTCTTCGAATCCCGTGAGCATTCTGATTACCAGTGTTTTGAACTGTGCATCTGATAGGTTGGCTATCTCTTCATTGCTTAGTTGTATTTTTTCTGGGGTTTTGATCTGCTCTTTCATTTGGGCCATTTTTTTTTTCTCAGTGCACCTGTTACTTTAAGGGGCAGAGCCTTAGGTGTTCACCAGGGCGGGGTAACCCACGTTGTTGTGTTGTGATGCTGTCTGTGGGGGCGGGGCCTGAGAGAACAATGGCACTCGCTCTGCTCTCTGCACTTCCCCACCTACCCACAAGCAAGTTGGGCCCTTCTTTGCTGGCTCCAGGGTGAGTGGGAGGGCCTGCACAGTTCCAAGTCCCTGTGGGTCTCCTCAGTGAACTCTCCTGTGAGGCCGGGAGTTCGCCCACTGCCGCCTCAACCCCCACAGGTGTATTCAATTGTTGGTTTGGGGCTTTATTCCCTTGCGTTGGTGGGCTGCACTGTCTGGTCTGCTCCCCAGCTTTTCCTCCTGGTTTATCTGCACAAGAATGAGGGACCGCCCAGTCCACCAGTGTCAGCCCCGGTTTCGCCGAGTGCGCCTGCAGCATTTTTGCCAGGCACACCCGCCAAGGGCCTCTCTGGGCAGCTGGGGCATTGCCGGTACCGCTCCACAAACCACATCTGGCTGAGTGCTCTCCACCCGGCTCCACCCCGCTTACTGGTCTGGATGAACGTGTCTTCTTTAACTCCTTGGCTGTCGGACTTCCACTCAGTTCAGTTTTCTGTTGGATCTGGCTGTTTTTGTTTTTTAAATTGTTGTTTTTCCTCTTTTGGTTGTGCGAGGAGGCACGGCGTGTCTACCTACACCTGCATCTTGGCTGGAAGTCTATTTCTTCTTGTTGATTGCTGTGGCTAGGACTGTGTTGAATAAGAGAAGTGAAAGCAGGCATCCTCGTCTTGTTCTCATTTTTTTTTAAGATTTTATGTATTTATTTTTAGAGAGAGGGGGAGGGAGGGAGACAGAGAGGGAGAGAAACAGCAATGTATGGTTGCTCCTCACATGGCCCTCACTGGGGACCTGGCCTGCAACCCAGGCATGTGCCCTGATTGGGAATCGAACCAGGACCCTTTGTTCTCATTCTTAAGGGGAACACATGTAGTTTTTCTCCATTGAGTATGATGCTGGCAGTGTGTTTGCCATATATGGCCTTTATTAAGTTGAGGTATGTTCCCTCTATTCCCACTTTGCAGAGGTTTTTATCATAAGTGCATGCTGGATCTTATCAAATGCTTTTCCTGCATCTATTAATATAATCATTTGGTTTTTATCCACTATTTTATGTGGTGTATCATGTTTATTGACTTGTGGATATTGTACCAACCTTGCATCCATGGAATACATACCACTTGACCATGGTGTATGATCTTTTTAATGTGTTGCTAGATCTGGCTTGCTAATATTTTGTTGAGGATTTTCATATCCATGTCCATCAGGTCTACTGGCCCATAATTTTGTTTCTCTGTAGTGGCTTTATATAGTTTTGGAATTAGGATGATGCTGGCCTCATAAAGTGAGATTGAAACTGTCCCTCTTCTTGAATTTTCTGAAGTACTTTGAGAAGAATTAGGTGTTAGTTCTTTGAATGTTTGGTAAAAGTCACCTGTGAAGCCATTCAGGACAAAACTTTTGTTTGTTGGAAAAAAAATTTTTTTTAAATTACTGCTTCAATTTCATTCATTGTAATTGATCTATTTTGATTTTCTGATTCTTCCTGATTCAGTTTTGGGTGATTGTACGTTTCTAGGAATTTATCCATTTAATCCAGATTGTTCAATTTGTTGGCAAATAGTTGTTTGTTAATATTTTCTTACAATCCTTGGTATTTCTGTGGTTTCTGTTACTTCTCTTTAATTTCTGATTTTATTTATTTGCGTACTTTCTTTTTTCTTGATGAGTTAAAGTTTTGTCAATCTTGTTTATCTTTCAAATAACCAGCTCCTGGTATCACTGATCTTTTGCATGCTTTTTAGACTCTATTTCATTTATTTCTGCCCTGATCTTTATTATTTTCTATCTTCTACTCACTTGGCTTTGTTTGTTCTACTTTTTTAACACCTTTAAGTGTAAAGCCAGATTGTTCATTTGAATTTTTTCTTGTTTCTTAAGTAGGCCTGTAATGCTATGAATTTCTCTGCTAGGACTGCTTTTTGTTGTGTCCCATAGGTTTCAGGTTGTTGTGTTCTCATTTTTATTTAAAGGTATCTTCTGATTTATTCCTTGATATCATTGTTAACATATTTATTGTTTAATAACATGCTATTTAGCCTCCATGTCTTTGTATATTTTTTCAGTTTTTTTTCTTGTGATTGATTTCTAATTTTATAGTATTACAGTCAGGCACATGCCTTTACCAGGACCCTTTGGTTCACCAGCCAGAGCTTAACCCACTGAGCCACACCAACCAGGGCCAGGCATTTGCATTTAAAGGATTATTTATAAGTATGCATTTATTGTCATTTTATTCTTTTTTTGTCATTAGCAATTTTTATTTATTTTTAAATTTATTTTATCAATTATGCTATTACAGTTGTCCCATTTTCCCCCATCTACTCCCCCCATGCTGCACCCCCTCATTCCCTGCCCTTTAGTTTTTGTCCATAGGTCATACACATAAGTTCCCTGGCTTCCACATTTCCCATACTATTCTCAACCTCCCCCTGTCTGTTTTCTACCTACCGTTTACGCTCCTATTCTCTGTACTTTCTCCTCCTCTCTTCTCCTCCCACTCCCATTGATATCCCTCCATGACTTATATAAATCCCTTTAACATTTCATATAATAAAGGCTGGCTGATGATGAACTCCTTGAACCTGACCTTATCTGAGAAGCACTTTATCTGCCCTTCCATTCTAAATGATAGCTTTGCTGGATAGAGTATTCTTGGATGTAGGTCCTTGCCTTTCATGAGTTGGTATACTTCTTTCCAGCCCCTTCTTGCCTGAAAGGTCTCTTCTGAGAAATCAGCTGACAGTCTTATGGGAACTCCTTTGTAGGTGATTGTCTCCTTTTCTCTTGCTGCTTCTAAGACTCTCTCCTTATTTTTAATCTTGGGTAATGTCATTATGATGTGTCTCAGTGTGTTCCTCTTTGGGTCCAACTTCTTTGGAACTCTCTAAGCTTCCTGGACTTCCTGGAAGTCTATTTTCTTTGCCAGATTGGGGAAGTTCTCTTTCATTACTTGTCCAAATAAGTTTTCAATCCCTTGGTCTTCCTCTTCTCCTCTGGCACCCCCATGACTTGGATGTTGGGACGTTTACAGATGTCTTGGAGGTTTCTAAGCCTCTCCTCATTTTTTCAAATTCTTGTTTCTTCATTCTTTTCTGGTTGAATGTTTTTTTCTTCCTTCTGGTCCACTCCATTGATCTGAGTCCCAGTTTCCTTCCCATCACTACTGGTTCCCTGTACATTTCCCCTTACTTCTCTTAGCGTATTCTTCATATTTTCATCAAATTTGCAACCAAATTCAACCAATCCTGTGAGCATCCTGATTACCAGTGTTTTGAACTGTGCATCTAATAGGTTGGCTATCTCTTTGTGGCTTAGTTGTATTTTTTCTGGAGCTTTGATCCATTTCTTCATGTGGGCCATTTTTTTATTCTCTGTTTGCCTGTTACTTTAAGGGGCGGAGCCTTAGGTGTTCACCAGGGTGGGGCAACCCGACTTGTTGTGTTGTGACACTGCTTGCGGGGGCGGGGCCTGAGACAAAACAATGGTGCTTGCTCCGCTCTCTGCAGGCTCCCAGTCACTGCCCGACACCCACAAGCAAATTGGGCCCCTCCTTGCCAGTTCCCAGGTGGGTGGGCCTGTGTCCCATGGGTCTCTTCAATGAACTCTCCCATGATGCTGGGAGTTCCTCCTGCTGCCACCTCTACCCCCATAGATGTTTTGAATCAGTGGTTTGAGGCTTTATTTCCCTGCATCGGTGGGTTGCACAGTCTGCTCCACTCCCCATCTTTTCCTCCCTGTCTATCTGCGTGCATATGAGGGACCACTCGGTCCACCAGTCTCGGTCCTGCTGGGTCCGGGTCGGCCAGTCACGGGTTTCACTTAGTGCTCCAGCCGCAGGCCTCCCCGGGCAGCTGCAGTGTTGCCTCCACTGCTCCACAAACCACCATCACTGCGTACTCTCTGCCCGACTCCACCCCACTTACCGCTCTGGAAGAACGTGTCTTCTTTAACTTTTTGGTTGTGGGACTTTCATACATTTCGAATTTTCCGTCAGATCTGGTTGTTTTTTGTTTTTAAATTGTTGTTTTCCCTCTTTTGGTTCTACAAGGAGGCATAGTGTGTCTACCTATGCCTCCATCTTGGACGGAAGTCCACCATTTTATTCTTTATAACTATGATTCTTTCTCTCTTTTTCTTTCCTTCCTTCTCGTTCTTTCTTTATCTCTCTCTTTCTCTTTCTTTCTCCTTCTCCTCCTCCTCGCCCTATTCTTCTCCTGTCCCCTCCTCCTCCTGCTCTTCATCCTTCTTCTTTCTCTTCTTCCTCTTCTTCTTCTTCCATTTCATCTCCTCCTACTCCTCCTTCTCTTTCTTCTTCTTCTTCTTCAAGAAGACCCTTTAATTTAATTTCTTATAATATTGGTTTGGTGATAATGAACTCCTTTAGCTTTTTCTTGTCTGGGAATCTCTTTATTTCTCTTTCAATTTTAAATGATAACATTGCTGGGTAAAGTAGTCTTGGTTGTAGGTCCCTGTTTTTCATCACTTTGAATATTTCATGTCAATCCCTTCCAGACAGAAATGCTTCTGTTGAGAAATCAGCTGACACACTCTTATGGGGTCTTCCTTGTAGGTAATCAACTGTCTTTCTTTTGTGGCTCTCAAGATTCTCCTTTTGTCTTTAACCTTTGCCATTTTAATTATAATATGTCTTAGTATGGGATTCTTTAGGTTCATATTGTTTGGGACTCTCTGTGCTTCCTGAACTTGTATGGTTTTTTTTTCTTCACCAGGTTAAGGAAGTTTTCAGTCATTATTTCTTCAAATAGGTTATCACTGCTCTGGCTGGGTGGTTCAGTTGGTTGGAGCATCATCCTGTACACCAGAAGGTTGCAAGTTTGATTCCCAGTCAGGGAACGTACC
>PVJI01029859.1:0-14836 GCA_004026765.1 Micronycteris hirsuta
TTTACAGGTAATTGAGGAATCTTGTGAACAACCTACACACATAAATCCGGCAGATTTGATGATATGAAGCAACTCTTTCAAAGCCACAAGCTACCATAATTCATTCAAGAGAAAACAGATCATGTGAGGAGTCGAATATCTATCAAAAAAGTTGAATTCATAGTTTAAAGTCTTCCAAAGGGGGAAGAATCCCCGGGCCAAGAGGGTTTCACTGGTGAGTTTTACAAACATTTAGAGATGAAATAGCACCATCTCTGTGTAGTGGGTTTTCCCCTGAGAGTTGAGGAGGTGGGACCACTTCCCAACCCATTTAATGAGGCTCAAACTACTGTTTTACCTGATGGTGAAACCAGAAAAAAAGCGAACACAGGAAAAGAATACTGGTAAGATCGATACGTTTCATGACCGGAGAGGCAAAAACTTAAACAAGGCCCTGGCTGGGGGTAGCTCGGTTGGTTGGAGCAGCATCCCGATACACCAAGGTTTTGGGTTCGATCCCCGGTCAGGGCACATGCAAGAATTAATGAACGCATAGATAAGTGGAAAAACAAATCTTTCTCTCTCTCTCTAACCTCTCCCCCCTCTTCCTCTCTAAAATCAGTTTTAGAAAAACCTCAAACAAAATGCTAGCAAATCGAGTCCAGGAATACAGGAAGGTGCCGTGTGTTCAAAAATCGGTCAGCGTGACCCAGTGTAGTAAAAGACTAAAAAGAAAAACCGTATGATCAAATAACACTTTGCAGAAAAATATTTGACAAAACATTAAACTCCATTTATGATCAAAGCGGTCAGCAAACTAGAAAAAGTAGGGAAGTTCCTTTATCTGAAAAAGGTCGCCCCCCAAACCCGCAGCTCCCGTCCTGCCTCGCGGCGAGAACCTGGACACTTCCTGCCTCCGGTCGGGGGCGGGAGGAGAACGTGCCACTCTAGTGACGCCACACTGTGCGTGCCAGGCGGCGCACTACAGCGAGGAAAGGAACAGAAGACCCGCGGGACGGAAGGGAAGGAACAGCATTGCAGCTGTTTGCATACACATCCCTAGAAAACCCCGAGGAATCGATCCGAACGTCAGCAGAGTGAGTGCGTTTTGTAAGGATGCGGGATACGGGGCCGACGCAAAAACGAAACCATATGTGTACGTACTAGCAATGAAAAATCGGGAACCCAAATGTATAGAAATGATACCTCGTAAAATAGTTTTATGTGAAGTGGAATACTGGGTTTTCAGTCTGACAAAACCCGCACAGGGTCAGTCTGCAGGGAACAGCCAGTGACGGGTGTTAGGAGCGAAGAGGACCCGAGTGAGGGAAGCTACCCCATGTTCGTGGATGGGATGCCCCGGCATTGCTCATTTTTAAATTATTTCCAAATGGACTTACAGATTTAATGCAATATCAACAAGAATCCCCACAGATTTTTTTTTGAAAGTGTAATTCCAACTCCTTAACAGTTGAGGAGCAGTTACATTTATATAGTTCTAAAACTATTTCGGCCCTTTGAAGGCAACCTTGAGGCTGGCGTGGTCCCCGGTGAAAATGAGTTTGACACCCCTGCCCTAGAAGATTTGCATGCTGGGTACGCAGGGCGAAGAAGACACCTGGCCACGAAGTGTGCAGCCGAGGACGGGCGTCCCGAAAACACACCCGTCTCCGTGCTGTGCGTCCTGGGTCGTGGGGTGGAGGGGGGGTGCGGTCCGCTTCTTGTGCAGAACTGGTGGAAAATTTATAAAAGTTATGAGCTCTCAAGCCATAAAGAAATCAGCAATCTACTACAAAGAGCTGAAACTGGTCAAGTCCCTTTTACAAACTACAGTGTCATCAAGCTAAAAATGAGATTTTAAACTAAGGAAAGATGGAATGTAAATGTTCTCTTAATTCACTATTAGCAAAAGAAAGAAAGAAAAAGGAAGGCAGAAAGGAAGGAAAAAAGAAAGACAGAAAGAAAAAGGAAGGAAGGAAGGAAGGAAGGAAAAAGAAACAAAGTTTCATTGCAGAGGGTCGAACGTCAGGCGCCAGACTTACGGCGTCCAGCCAAACTCATCCTCAGAGGAAGACTCACAGCCAGGAATCACTTTATGGCCAGCGACACTGCAGATATAACCCTCATGTCTGCTGGCTTTGGCTGCATAACGCGCCGTCCCGAGACATCGTGACCTAAGTCAGCCCTTGTGCTTGGCTCGGCGGGTCGGCTGGCCGCTCCTCCGCTCCGGGTCTGCGTGGCAGGTCGGTGCTGGGCTCTCCCGTGGGGCCGGCGGGTGGGCAGGCAGCTGACCAGAACTGCCCGCGCTGCACAGCTGGTGGTTGGCCAGCCGCTGGCTGCGCACGGCCTTTCCCCAGCAGCCGGCCTGGGCTTGCTCGGGTGACGGCCGCAGAATTCCAAGGGCAGCGAGGAGAGCGAACCCCAGAGCAGACGCTCTTTCCAAGCCTCTGCGTGAGTCCTGTTTGCTGCGGACCAGCGGCCAAAGCCAAAGAGCTGAAACTGTTGGGAAAGGACCGGGGCATCCAGGCCAGGCGGCGTGAGCGCCACCGCGGGCAGCAATCAACCGCGACCTGTAACTAAAACGCAGGACGCCACGGCGCAACATGGGCACAGAGGCAGGAAATTATTCTGTAGGAGAGAGGAAGGCAGCCGCGGCTGGCGTGGAGAATAGGAAAGTGGCCGAGTTGTAAATGTTTTCAAGGACTTGCTCTCTGTAACAGAAGCAATAAAACTGATAAACTTCAGTAAACGAAAATGACAAAAAAGAATGAAACACAAATAAATGCCACTAGAGTCAAAACACGGTGTCTGAGAGCCACCGTGGGAAATGTTGAAGGTGTGCGGGCGTCCTGCCCGCAGGGACGCGCGCCCTACGGGGCGGGCGAGAGCCGGTTTGCGGTCGGGAGCGCGCGAGACGGCTGTATTCTCGTGTTCTTATTGATTAATTCTTGTATTATTCATTACTATTGACCTATGTTGGCCCTCCCTTGTATTTTAAAATTTAACAAGCTTAAAACTGCATGACATGATAAATAAAATCTAACAAATGATGTTCTGGGCACCTGCACTGTACCGAAAACGAACTGAAGGGAAGAGAGCGAAACCCCGCGCAGATCGATGCCCAGGAAGAAGCTGCGAGCGGCGAAGTCAGAACGGCCTGGCCGGAGAGCCAGCTCGAGGTCGGGTGAGGGCAGGCGCCCGGCGCAGCCCAGGACCGGTCAGAGCTTATCATCGGTCTTGGGGATGGTGACGGGGCGTGCTCAGGGGGAAGAGTGGGGACCCACCTGTCCTGGGAGAGCCCTGGGGGAGGGGGGCTCCCCTCCGTGGGGCCACTTTTGGAAAATGACGTCTGTCACCGCCACCAATTGAGGATGATGATTAACCCAATTCTGTGCATCTGGGGGCCACCATCTAAAAATAAGCGCAGAATAAGTCGGGAAAATAAGGCCATATGTTGAACTGCTGACTGTAAAATCACTATTTCTTTTTCTCTAAAGGGTAAAGGGAGAACCGGCAATGGCCAGGACAGAGCAGTTGGAGGGTGTTCGAGGGAAGGGAGCTGAGCTGAATTCCAGGGCAAATGAGGCGGGAAGCTAGGAAAATACAGATTTATGTGTATTAACTGTGTACATTCAAATTATGGCACGTCTTTTAAAGAATGCAGTATGTAGTGTCTAAAGCAACAGAAAAAAAAGAAGCTTTCATCTAATTATGAAAGAACGTAGAGAAGAAACTGGAAAGAATGGCCACCTTCCAGCCCCACAGGATGGCAGATGCTTCCCCGGGAGCAGGCGCCCCAGGCTCCTGTCAAAGGCTGAGCCAGCAAGGTCACAGAGAAAACCTGCAGCCAGGAGCTGCGGCAGGATGGGAGGAGGTTGTCCCTCCTGACCTGCTCTGTGCCTGGTGGGCTGGGTGGTAGGAAGGGTCCCTGGGCGCTTGGCCGGGGTGGGAGGGGGGTGGGGGGAGCTGGGCGGTCCCAAGGCTGTTCCCTGGGCATCAGGGCCCCGGGGACGCTGCAGCTGGCTTGTCTTGGAGAAGCGTTTGGGCCCCTCCACCTGCCTGCTGGCACCAGGACGCACTCTGCGCGGGCCAGCCTTCAGAGGCCTGGGGTCCGAATTTCTCATGGAAGGAAGGTGGCATCTTCCTGGTGACTTGGAGGTTGCGGGAGCACTCCTGACGAGGACCAAATGAGGTGAAGGGTGTGAGCGCCGCCCAGGAGCCCGAAGCAGTGTCCAGGGGGAGGGAGGACATCACAGCCCATCCGTCACACGGCAAGTGGTCTCCTTCAGGTCCCTGGGTCCTGACCTCACCTGCCTGCTCCCTTCCCCTGTGAACAGCTCCCCAGGACTCCCTGGTCCACGTCGCTGGTATTTCTAGCCCGGCTATTTTTCTTTTTTACTTTTTAAAAGATTTTATTTATTTATTTTTAGAGAGAGGGGAAGGGGGGAAGAAAGAGAGGGAAACATCAATGTGTGGTTGCCTCTTGAGCACCTTCTACTGGGGACCTGACCCACAACCCAGGCATGAGGCCTGACTGGGAATCGAACCAGCGACCCTTTGGTTTGCAAGCCGGCGCTCAACCCAGTGAACCACACCAGCCAAGGCTGGCCAGGCCATTTCTAAAAGGTGACAGCTGTGTTGACTAGGGGCTGCACTGGGAGCTGGCGAGAAGAAGAGAGGCCGTCAGTCACCTCCAGCGTCTGGTGCACTCCAGGAGGGTTAGAACTTTCTTTTTTTAAAAATATATTTTATTGATTATGCTATTACAGTTGTCCCATCCCCCCCTTATTACCCTCTGCCCTGCACACCTCCTCCCACCTGCATTCCCCCCTTTAGTTCATGTCCATGTTCATGTCACGTACATACAAGTTCTTTGGCTTCTCCACTTCCTACACTGTTCTTACCCTCCCCCGTCTGTCTTCTACCTACAGTCTATGCTTCTTGTTCCCTGTCCCTGTTCCCCTTTGCTCTCCCTCCCCTCCCCGCTGATAACCCTCCATGTGATCCCCATTTCTGTGATTCTGTTCCTGTTCTAGTTGTTTGCTTTGCTTTTTAAGTTCGGTTGTTAATAACTGTGAGTTTGTTGTCATTTTACTGTTCATATTTTTGATCTTCTTTTTCTTACATAAATCCCTTTAACATTCTATATAACAAGGGCTTGGTGATGATGAACTCCTTTAACTTGACCTTATCTGAGAAGCACTTTATCTGCCCTTCCATTCTAAACGAGAGCTTTGCTGGATAGAATATTCTTGGATGTAGGTCCTTGCCTTTCATGACTTGGAATACTTCTTTCCAGCCCCTTCTTGCCTGCAAGGGTTCTTTTGAGAAATCAGCTGACAGTCTTATGGGAACTCCTTTGTAGGTAACTGTCTCCTTTTCTCTTGCTGCTTTTAAGATTCTTTATCTTTAATCTTGGATAACTTAATGATGATGTGCCTTGGTGTGTCCCTCTTTGGGTCCAACTTCTTTGGGACTTTCTGGGCTTCCTGGACTTCTTAGAAGTCTATTTCCTTTGCCAGAGTGGGGAAGTTTTCCTTCATTATCTGTTGAAATAAGTTTTCAATTTCTTGCTCTTCCTCTTCTCCTTCTGGCACCCCTATAGTTCGGATGCTGGAATGTTTAAAATTGTCCTGGAGGTTCCTTAGCCTCTCCTCATTTTTTTGAATTCTTGTTTCTTCATTCTGTTCTGGTTGGATGTTTATTTCTTCCTTCTTCTCCAAACCTAGTACTTGAGTTCTGGTTTCCTTCCCTTCACTGTTGGTTCCTGTAGATTTTTATTTATTGCACATAATGCAACCTTCACTGCTGCTTGAGTCCTTTTTTTATGCTGTTGAAGTACCAGTGAGTTCCTGGAGCATCCTGATCACCAGTGTTTTGAACTGTGCATCTGATAGGTTGGCTCTCTCTTCATCTCTTAGTTGTAGTTTTTCTGGAGCTTTTATCTATTCTGTCATTTGACCCATTTGTATTGTGTCTCAGCATGCCTATTACGTAGTAAGGGACGAAGCCTTAGGTGTTCACCAGGGTGGGGTAACCCACGTCTCTGTGTTGTGACGCTGTCTGTGGGGGAGGGGTCCGAGAGAGAACACTGCTTGCTCCACTCTCTGCCGGTTTTCAGTCACTTCCCCCGCTACCTACAATCAAACTGGGCCCTTCTGTGCTGATTCGCAGTGGGTGGGTTTGTGTATGTTCTAGGACCCTGTGGGTCTCTCCAACGAATTCCCTGTGAGGCTGGGAGTTTCTCCAGCTGCCACCTCAACCCCCACAGGTGTTTTCAGTCAGAGGTTTGAGGCTTTATTTCCCCACTGGGACCCTGGGTTGTGGGTCTGTCTCGCTCCCCAGTTGTTCCCCCTGGTTTATCTGCACGCGGATGTGGGACCCCCAGTTCACCAGCTGCTGCCTCGCTGTGCGTCCTCCCTGCCCGGCTGCCCGTCTCTGCCCCTCCTGCCATCTGGGTGAGTGTTTCTTCTTTAACTCCTTGGCTGTCGGGCTTCCATACAGTTCGATTTTCTGGCAGTTGTGGTTGTTTTTTGTTTTTAAATTTTTTGTTGTCCTTCTTTTGGTTGTGCGAGAAGGCACCGTGTGTCTACCTACACCTCCATCTTGGCTGGAAGTTAGGGTTAGAACTTCCTAAACTGTCCTTTCATTGTCTCTAAAAGTGGCAGATTCTAATGAGGTCCCCAGGCAGCTCCTCGGTGACAGTGGAGGTGCATGGGCTCTGTCCTTCCTCAGGCCCCAGGTGTCTTGTGGGCTTGAATGGACCCCTTCTGGTGGCAGGAGGTGGGGTGTGGAGACTGAGGGAGCAATTCCAGGGGGACTATTTACTGTTTATTGTTCTTCAAGTCGTGTGCTGCCGGCGATGTGGGACAGCTGGAAGGAGTTAAATTGGCAGGGCCGTCTGAGCGGAAGCCGTGTGGGCTGGGCTCACCTGACGAGTGACAGAGATTTCTGGGGACAAACGTGAGCTCCGCCAGTTCCCGAGTTCTGCCTCAGAGTTGCTGAAAATGCCGGCTGCAGACGGGGTCCGAGGGCTGACTCAGAATCGTCCCCTCGTGGGGTTTTTCCTTCTTGGGAGGAATCTGTTCCCATGGGTGGCCTGCTTGGCACACCAGTGCTGGTGACAGCTGGGGCTCAGGAGGCCACTGTCCAAGTCTCTCCTCTCGGAGCTGAAGGCCGTGGCAGTGGGCAGGCCCATGGGCTCCGACCGCGAGGCCTCTGCACACCCCCGCTGGGCCGGCCAGCCCGGGCACTTTTGCATTTGTGAAGGGGTAGGCAGAGCTGCCCTGGCTCCTGACGTCCTTCCTGGGGACATGGCCCTGCGCCCTGGGCACCCAGCCCCTGCACGGGCTGACAGGCCTTCTCTCTTACGCCTTTGCCCGGCTGTGTAACAAGGCACCACTTGCTGGCATGGCTCCAACAGCACTCTCTCCCCGTGCAGGCTGGAGGCCAGAAGTCCAAGGTCAAGGTGTGGGCAGGGCTGGCTGCTTCTGAGGCTGTGAGAAGACTCTTTCATGGCCCTCTCTCCAGCTGCTGAGCCTTAGCCTTCACCCCGTCCCCGCCTGCATTCTCACAGCGCTTCCCCTCGAGTGTGAGTCTGTGCCCGAGCGTCCCCTTTCTGTAGGACACCAGCCGCAAGGCCCCTCTGAGGTCTGGGGTTCGGACTGAGCACGCGGGTTTTGCGGGCACAACCCACCTGGCTGCTCATGACGGACAGTCTATGTACCTCGCTCCTTCCTTCTCGCCCGGAGAGCGGAGCTGGTGAAGTCTTGGCCTTCCCGATGCACACGGCGCGTCCCGTGTGGCTTTGCCTGTACCCATCTGAACACGGGTCCGCGTCTCCCAGTCTCCGGCCCATTTCTTTTCTCTATCAGAGTTTCCTTTGGCACAACTGACCCTCAGGGCTCTTGGAATGCTAAGAAAAGCAACGGGTTGTCTGCCAGTCCATCTGCCTTGAACTATGTTAGTGTCTTTATTTTCCGTACGTAGTTTTAGGCTCACGTAATCCATCGACTGGGCTGCGACTCCAGATTGGCCGGTGGGGACAAGCTTAGGGGGCCAAGCATCTGGCTGCCTCACAGGTCGTAAAAGCAAATAGCGCCTTGCAGATTATGCTTATAAAACAGCTGAGATCTTAAAGTTGCCGGGACCTGTTGTAGTGTGAGTGTAGGAGGGAAAGAACAGTCTCCATATTTCCCCGAGGGCTGATGGTACTAACTGTACTGATTGGAAAACGTTTCCCTCTTTCCTTGGGTTTGAACCATCGCCTTTCTGGTAATTTCCTCCTCGCCTGTTCTCCGATTTTTTCTGTCCTGAGGCCAACCCCAGGCTCCTCGTCCCTGTGGCTTCGTCACGGGCTTCAGTATCAGAAACCTGTGGAATCGCAACTCTCTGTGGTGTGAGCTCCGCCTTCCTCTGTCCACGTGCTGTTTGTAGAGAGAAAAACCCACCTTTTGGTTTGATTTCACACGCTCTTCCCTTTGCTGCACAGCGGTGTGGGGGGGCTGCCCCCCCATCCTTCCCTGGCGTGGGGACACCGCCCACGCTGGCTTCACATTCCTGACCCCAGCCCCGGGAGGCCCCTCCTTCCTGCCCCCACAGCTGCCGGGGCTTTCCCCTCGCACCACTGACACCGTCCACCGTCCCTCCCGTCTGTGCACGGGACGTTCTCCGTTCATGCCCCCAGCCAGGCTTCAGCCCCGCCGGGCAGAAGCACGCTCCTTCCTCACAGCACACCCAGTGTTGATGCAAGGTCAGCGGTCGGTCCGCACCAGCGCCAGAATAAACCAGTGAGGTAAGCCTCTGGAAGACGCGGGAGCCCACACGAGGTCACGGCTGCATGGTTTTTCTTTTTTACCTCATCTGAGGACGCGCTTTTTGATGTTAGAGAGGGCACGGGGGAGGGGCAGAAGCACTGATTGGTTGCCTCCCTCATGCACCCCAACATGTGCCCTGACTGGGGATCGAACCCGCGACCCTTGGGCTTAGGGACAATGCTCCAACCCACTGAGCCACACCGGCCAGGGCCATGGCTGAGCTTCTGACGTCATTTCCCCCGCCCTCCGTCTCCCTCCAAGTCTGGTTTCCCAGGCAGTTCTTTTTGCTTAAGCTGTTCCGTCTGCTTGGAGTTCCTTCCTGCCTTCTCTTCTTCCTGCTGGATGCTAGTTTCTCTTTCCCGGTCAAGACCAGCAGCAGCCTCTCTGACGGACTTCCCAGGAGCCGCAGCGTTCCCTCCCTGCGGCTTGACTCACCTGAGGGGTTGGTCGGTGGCACCGTGGCAGGACCCCTCCCGGCCCCCACCACCACCGCCCCACCCCGCCCTGTCCGAGCTGGCGGAACTGGGAAAGGTGTGCAAAGGTTTTCCTCCCGGCTCAGTAAAGTCTGTGCCGTTGACGAGTTCCCAGGGCCTTTCCGACTCGCAGTGAAGTCCCGGCCTCTTCCGCTCCGTCCTCCTGGCTGAGGCACCAGAGGATGGTGCACCTTAAAAAAAAAAAAAAGAAAAAAAAATTGAACTCGCTCTCATTTGGGTTCAATATATGATTGAGCTTTCTTGTCACACATACATGTCCCAAATCAAATAACTTGATTGGTATTTAATTTGCTGCTCTCTGCCTGTCTCGGCCCCGCCGTCACCAGACGGGATCTGCGTGTGGTTGGCTGTGCTTTTCAGAGCAAAGATTAGGGTCCCAGCGCTGGCCGCCTGCGCTGGCCGCCCCGCAGCCGTGCAGCCTGGGCCCGCCTGCGGCCTGTCCGCTGACTCGGCACTGGCCGAGTCTCAGCGCTCATGGTCGGAAAGGCTTGGCGTTCAGGCAGCGCACAGCCTGCGGGGCTGCGGTGGTGAGTGGGACAGGGAAGCGTGACGTCCTCTCCCAGTGTCCACCGCTGCCCGGGCCAGGGCGCCATGGTGCGGGCACGCTCTCGGAAGAGACTCCGGCCGGCGGGGCAGAGGCGGTGAGGGGGGGAAGATGACCGTGTGTCCACTCCTCTCCGGCATGGGGCCACCTGTCCTCCTGTGCACACTTGTCCCCGGGGGCCCTCTGGTCTCCAGGTGCATCCTGGCCGCCTGCCCAGTCTCATTTTCGGACCGTGGTCACTTCTGTTTCCAGCACTGGGCTCAGGCCAAGGCCCCTCATCTCCCGGCAGTGACCCCCCTCCCTGTCGGGGGCCTGACCTGGGGTCCCTCTGTCTGCCCTCGACCTGGAAGCCACAGGGACACTTCCCAGATGAAATCCAGTTACCCCTCCCTCTGGGGGGAGTCTCAGATCTGTGCCTCGAAGCTCAGTGTCCAAGCTGGTGGGGTCAGACGGTGTGGCCTGCAGGAGGGGGTGGGCCCAGGGTCGGCCCTCCCGCATGGGATTAGAGCCCTTATAAGGAGGGACAGGAGAGGACTCTCTTCCCCTCTGCAGGACAGTGACAGCAAAAAGCCAGCCTTCGGGGACGTTGGGTCTCACCGCACCTGCGGCTGCCGTGATCTCGAACTTCTGAGCCCCGCCCCCCCCCCACCAGGTCCATGGTGTTCCGTTACAGCAGCCGGATGGGACTGAGACCCTCTCCCCCCAAGCTCAGAGGCCTCTTGAGCCACAAAGTGCGATCTCTGGTGTGGCGGGTGGGGCTTGGAGGCTGGGCCTGCCCCCCACTCCCCTCGGAGTCCCAGCCCCAGCCCCAGGGAGCCTCTGGGTCTTGGTGATCAGCACGAAGGAAGGGGGAGGGAGCAGGGAGCGAGGGGGATGGAAGCAGGGCTTAAAAATAGAGAGTAACTCGAATTAGCAGGGCCGTTTCCCAGGGCAGAGGTGTGGTGAAATTGGAAGTCATTTGTTGCTCGCGGCCTTGTAAATCGGTGCAATTTGCTCAGAAACGATTTGGCAGGAGGAACAAAGCTGTGGCAGCGTCGCCCCTGTGGAAATAATCTAAATGCGGAAACATTTTTTTCTGGGGAGAAAGGATGCTCACGAGTGCATCACTGATGTGGCGGGGAGCCTTCCTTCAGCCTGAGCTGCGTGCGCTGCTGCAGAACGGTGGGCGGGCCTGCGCCTTCGAGGGAGGAGGAAGGAACCCTCTGACCTTCTGTGCGTGTGATGTGTCTAGCAGACTAAACTGGTTTTTATTTAAGTCGCTCGACCTAGGGAGGAACACTGGCCACGTTCCAGGGCCACAAAGCCTCCGGGGGGCCCCACGCGGCCCTGCCCCAGGACTCGGGGCTCCACACAGAACTGCCGGCCCAGCTCAGCCACTGGCTCCTGGTCTGTGTTGGGCAAGGGGCTCTGAGCCAGCCGTGCAGGGGGTCCTGCTGTTTATTTGTGCCCTGAGCCCTCGGGGTGACCAGCCCCATCTCCTGGGGCGTCGGTTCCCACATCACCTCCTCCGGGGCCTTCCCCGACCACATGGCCGACCTCGTCCACATCCGTCTGTCCCCCAAGGGCTTCCTGTTTTACCGATGCTTTGATGACATCAGCCACTCCCAAAGCCACCGCTTGCGTGGGCTCCGATTCGCCCCCGCAGCACCTGACACGGCTGGAGCTCGGTGCTCTTGTGAGAGCAGCGTGCTGCCCATCAGGACTCCTCCGGTGCCCGGCCGGGACCGCTGCGCTGGGGTCTCCCAGTCACGTGTTTGCTCCTCCACACGAAGCCTAGGAGGCATCTGAGGGTGCCACGCGGAGCTGGGACATGCTGACGGCTGGGGAGCACCAGCTCTTCCGGAGAATTCCACGCTCGCCCCCGCCGGCTGTGGCTGGTGAGACGCACGGAGCCGCGCCGGGGTGGCGGGATCCCCCAGGTGCTTCGTTCTCACTGAGTCCGTCTTCCACGGGCGCTTTAATGCTGTTAGAGGCAAATCAGAGTTAATGAGATTACCTCCTTTGAAATGTTGTATATAATTGACCTTCAATTAAGGACAGTATGTGTTGGAATTTGCCAATCAGCAACACCTTGTGACGGCTGAAACGCGCATCTGCAAGGGAGGGCTGTGGACGCTAAGCCTCCATCGGGCTCGCTCATGGCTGCCTCAAAGGGAAAGACTCTGCAGACCCATGGGGACGTCCTCCCCAGGCTAGGAAGGGGTCCCGGGCCGCGGTACATCCTCCTTGCCGTGGGGGACACAGGTCCTGTTCCTGTGCGTTGTGGGGTGGGTGATGGCTGTCTTCACGGCCAACAGGGAGTTCCACCAGGGAGGACAGAGGAGAGAGTTCCTGGGAGGGACTTTCACAGGGACCAACAGCCCGATCCCTTCGTGGGGCCCCAACCCTGACCGCGATCTAGGGCTGTCGGGGGTCCTCTTCCTTCCCCTCCCACCTTCCGGGACCCCGGCTTCCTGGCCGTGCAGGCCGGAGGCGCCTGGGTTCCGGGCAGGCACCTGGGCTGGCACCTGTGCCCTTCAGTGAGGACAAGGTCATTCACGGTGAGCCTGGGGCCGGGTGAGTCCACCTGGGTGCTTCCATGACAAGGCGGTGAAGCGACTTCCAAACCACAGTAACCGCTTACAATTCTTTCTCTTTTTAACGGTCGTTTTTTGAACACACCACGTTACCTGGGGCTGTTTGCGGCTGCCCACCGCGGCTGTTTGAGTCGCGTGGCTGCAGCTGTTGGGCGCTGGGGTTGCGCAGGCTCGTCATTCCTCCCGAGTATCTGCCTGCGGGCTGCAGCTGGCACAGCGGCTGGCGGTGTGCTTAGCCGCGTGAGAACTGGCCAGCGGTTTCTGAAGTCATTGCCCCAATCCATGCCCGCGGTGCATGAGGGGTCCTGCTCCCCACACCCTCGCCAACTGGGGGACAACTGTCAGTCACAGAATGAGAGGCCCAGCCCGCCTGGGCCCAGGAAGGAGGGAGAAGCCCAATGATGGGACGCCCCCTCGTGCTGGACAGGGATGGATGTTTTTCCAGCTTTGCAAACTCCCGCGCTTCCTTCTGGCCAGAGCCCTCGAAGGCCTTGCTTTGGTCTCTTCTACGCTTGACGGAGCGGTGGTGGCACGCTGTGCCTAGAGCCGCGGCATCTCTCGGCGCCAGAGCCCAGGACCTCCGCCGCGGCTGGGCACTCGGGGGCCTTCTGTGCTCTGGGGGGACCGATGGGCTGCGTTCCCCAACAGGCTCCACCCTGTGGGTTCAGCCTCCCAGCAGACCAGCTTCTCCACCTCCTGGTGCTGCTCCTCAGTGTAACGTCAGGGGCCCCGCCGGCTCCTTTAGCCGATACTGACTGAGCACCACGCGCGGTGCAAGTCCTGGGCGCCCCGAGAGAGAGGCCCGCGTCCCTCCTGTGGGCGTCGCGCAGGCGGAGGGAGCCCAGCTGCGTGTTTGTGTCCACCTCTGTCACTGCTCTGGTCCCCACACCAGGCCTTCAGGTGTCCTCCCCTGGACCGCCGTGCCAGCCCAGTGCCAGCTCAGCCTGGCAAGGCCTCCGTGTCGTCGGGGACGGAGCAGTGTGTCCCCGAAACTCACGTCCCCTCGAAACCTCGGAATGTGACTCATGGGGCAGCGGGCTGTTTGCAGATGTAACCCAGTCATGCATTGAGACTCGGTCCTCCTGGGTTAGGGTGGGCCCCGCATCCAATGGGAATGCACTATGAAAGGCAGAGGCGGAGCCTGGAGGGGTGTGGCCAGGAGCCATGGGATACCTGGGGCCCAGGAGGAACCTGGCACCTGGATCCCAGGCCTCCATAGCCGGGAAGGACTGCACACCTGCGTTTTCAGCCCCTCGTTTGCGGTAATTGTGCAGCAGGCACAGGAAGCTGGTGCGTGGACTGTGCATGCCGCCGGGCGCATGTTCTTTCTCTCGTCAGCAAACCGTGGCTGGCGGACTAACGAGCCTCGTCAGCACAGAAGGTTTCCCGTCTGTCTCCCCAGGAAGAGTCGGCCCCTGGGGCTCCCCCACCCCCGCATGCTCACCTCCTGTTCTGGCCGTTTCCCCACTGGAGGTGTTTATCTCTCTGTTGTTCCTGCCCCCCTTTCCCGTGGGCTCCTGGGGGACCTGCGTCTCTGCAGGGATTATCCCCCAAACGCATCCCAGCCCTCGTAGGCAGATACCCACTGCCGGATGGCTGGACGGCCCCACGCGGCCGTGGGAAGAGGCAGATGGCTCAGCCCATCAGCCTGTGCATGCGTCCAAACTCCAGTGATCCGGACTAACCAGGGCGGGCGAGCCCCACGGCTGCTCAGCCCCGTGCCAGGGCCGGGGTTGGCGACGATTCTTGTTCTCAGAGAGCGTGGGCGTGGAGGGGGGACCACGGCCGATCCTGCGGCGCTTCCGTTTTTCATTTCAGAGTCCCTTTGTGTCCCTTGAGGAACTTTTGGCATTACAGGTGGGGGGAAGAAAAGACGTCACCTGCGTAAGGCCCTGGCTAGAAGCCATCGCTTTGTGGACACGGGGGGTTCACACGTGTCGGGGACGGTGTCCCTGGTCCCCGCCATGCTGGGCCTCCGTACGGCCAGAACGCTCAGCTGTCCGCTCTCATTCTGCTCATCGCATTGGCCTCCCGCGGGCACGTAGCCAAGCTCTTCCAGCTCAGAAAATACTACCTTATTTGGAAGTTTGAATTGGTTTTAAATTGCTAAATCACTACCCGCCGTGGAAAAAATGCCCATGGTGCAGGAGGGCGTGCCGAAACGTAAAACACATTCACCTTTCCTTCACCGCGGGCCCTCGGACGTGACAGCCGCTCACATCTTTCCGGGGAGTTTCCGTGGGCCACAGACATGTGCGTCTGTATTTACATGTTACTCACTCCGCATCCTTCAGGAAATTCAAGATTTATAGTGCGTACCTCCCTCCATCCATCCATTCATCTGTCCACCTGTTTCTATCTATTTATCATCTCGCTAACTCTATCTGTTATCCTCTATATATCGATGTATCTGTTACCTATGTGTCT
>PVJI01029860.1:0-14824 GCA_004026765.1 Micronycteris hirsuta
TGTGAGAGAAACATGGGTTGGTTGCTCTTGTACACGACCTAACCAGGGACCGGGCTCTCAATCCAGGCATGTACCCAACTGGGAATCAAACCCTCAACTTTTCATTTTGCAAAATAATGCTCAACCAACTGAGCCATGCGGCCAGTGCTGTTCATTTATTTTTAGCACTGAATAATATTCCACTACCTGAATGAAACACCACTTATCCACTCACCCACTAAAGGATATTTTGGTTGCTTATAAATTCTGACAATAAATAAAGCTGCGATGAACATTTATGTGCAGGTTTTTGTATGAACATAAGTTTTTAACTCTTTTGGGTAAATACCAAGGGGGTATGGTGGCTAAATAGTATGGTAAGGATATGTTTAGTTTTGGTGGAAACCATCAAGTTATCTACCAAAGTGGCTACAATATTTTCATACCAGCAAGAAAGAGTGTTCCTGTTGCTCCCCACCAGCATTTAATATTGTCCGTGTTCTGGATGCTGCCCATTCTAATAGGTGTACAATGGTATTTCAGTGTTGTTTTAATTTGCCTTTCCCTGGTTACCTACAATGTGGAAGATCTTTTCCTATGCTATTTTACCCATCTGTATATCTTCTTTGGTAAGGTGGCTGTTAAAGTCTTTGGTCTATTTTAAATTGGGGGGTGTGTATCTTCACTGTTGAGTTTTAAGTGTTCTTTGTGTATTTTGGATGGCAGCTCCTTACGAGATATACCTTCTGCAAATATGTATTTCCTAGTCTGGCCTGTCTTCTCATTCTATTGTTATTGTTTTCCAAAGAGCCAAATTTTTTAATTTTGATGAAGTCTAGCTCATCATTTATGTTGGTCATGGATCATGTCTGGTATTGTATACAAAAGGGCACGATTATACACTATGTTATATTTTATATTCTAGCATTTTATAGTTTGCATTTTACATACAATCCAGTTTAATTTTTGTAAATGTAACATCTATATCTTTTTTTTTTTGCATATGGATGTCCAGCATCATTTGTTGAAGGGGTTAACTTTGCTCCATTGTGCTGCCTTTGCTCCTCTGTCAAATATCACTTCACTGTATTTAAGGGGCTCTATTTCTAGGGTCTTTATTCTGACCTATTGATCTGCCTACTTTTCACCACTACCGCACCTTATACACATATTTCTCATCTCCTATCCCACACTTGGATCTTCTTTTCATGTGCTAAGTCACATAGTCATGGTTTGCCATCAATCTGGGGCCCTGGGCTTCTATTTCCATTATATTAATCAGAAACCTATGTCAGAAAATCATCCTATTTCCCCCAAAGGGATTTTTTATTTCAAGCCTAATTTCTAATTGCAAGGTAAAACTTTATAACACCTTGCTAGATAGAATGAAAGTCACGGCTGAATTTCAGCAAAAGGAAGGTATTTTTAGGAATAGTATGATCCTAAGAAAAAGAGTGATTAGTGGCAACATGATAAAGGAACGAGAGTAGACAATATTCATAGGAGGCTGGAAAGGAACAGTAGAGAGCCAATGGGAGCTGGGAAGGGAATGGAAGCTCCCGGAAGGACACACAGTAACAGACACATGGCCACGCTCATCACCTGCTTCCTTAGCCCCTCCCCTCAAGGAGCAGTACAGCTCTCTGCAACCGTGACTGATGCACAGAATCACAGACATGTCACAGCATTAAGAAGCTTCATGACTACAAAGACAGGCTGCTTTAAAGTGAGCTTTAACTGAGCTTAAATATAGAGCACAGCTGTCAAACTGCACAGGGCTCTCTCTTCCAATCTGATATCATTAAAATGATGTTTTGAACTGATTGTAATTTGAAATGATAAGGATACTGTTACTAGAAGAGGTGAGTCAAATCTGTGTCAAAGCTGAAAATCATTAGGTGCCTACTATTAAAAATGTTTTGTTTTAATGATGCTATAGAAATAAAGATGTTGGTTATTTTGAGCATCTGATGAAGTAACTTCTACATTTTTTCCAGAATTGTAAGAATGCTTACATAATAGAGAATACTAATAAAACATAGATGATAGAGTGATAGATAAACAAAAGGTTAAAAAACACAAGTTATATTTTATTACCAAATGAAATTTATCAAAAAAGATATTAATGAGTCTTTCTCTATAGAACTAGTTAACTTGATTCCCCATAGCATAGTTTGAGCATTTTAAGCACATCATTTTCAAATAAAATATTTGGGTTGTAAAGAAAAGAAAGGTAAGACCTACAAACCTCCTGAGACTTTTCTTTCTATGTACTTCTGAGACAACCTAGCAAAAATGTAATGAGCCAAGGCTCAAGGATGGCAAAATTCAGTGGTTCTCAGTCTACAGTACTCCATGAGCATGAATGAAATTCAATTTTTGGAAAAAAATCTTTTTCCATGCAAAAATTTTAATTCTCCCGAAAAATGGAATTAAAGGCTTGATAACTACTATCGGAATGATTTGCTTTCACTGAAGCAAGAAATGTAGACAACATCAAAAAAGGAACAGAATTCTTTTTTTGCTGTTAATCATAGACTATACTTAAGCACTTAGAATATAGGGCCTGTACCCAGAGCGACTGCTCAATAAATGAAGTGCATAAACAATAAGACTGTAATAGCCCACCATTTGTATGATTATATTCCTACAATACTCAGGGTAAGCTATAAGCAGAGTAAATTTGAAATATTCTGAACAATTGCTGAAGGACTTCAACCTAATCATACAGAATTAACCCATTATTAGTTATATCATTGGACTTCTTGATTACTTTTAGAATCCACTTTTATCACAATTTCCAGGATCTGAGATTGTTCTCAGCCGAAATCCCGCCTATCATTAAGAAATCCATGAGTTAAAGACAGGACCCTAAGGGACGCAGTTATGGTGATGCCACCTAACATTTTATCCCTCTAGTTGTTTTCTATATTGTCTATTTTACTTGATAGTTTAATTGAAAATTAGTTTTATTTTAAGTAAAACTGAGAATAGCACTACACTGATCACAATTTTTCAGAGATTGGTGCCAACTGGATTTGAGGGTGAATTCTATATGGAAACAGAAATAAAAATGGCAAACTACATAGCTGGATGACCTTTTCTATCCTCATAATGGAATTCAGTACTAAAATTATAATCTATAAGTAAATTAGAAATTATAGTACATAATTGTATAAATATGCACAAAATGTACCTGTTGATGGTGACAAAATAAACCCTATATTGTTCTCAGGTTGACATTTCAGCACATAAGGGCATTTGTAGAGACTCAATCATGCAAGCCACAGCTGGACTGAGACCTGAGACTGGGTAGCTGCAAATAGAGTAGGCAGAAGAAGTACTTTATGTACATGCTGAACCACAACCTCTAATATCACTGCTTAGAAAGAAGAGAAGCAGACAGACCAACCTGAGTAGACAGTAAGCATGGAGTGACTTTATGATCAAAGGCGTCGTGCAGGCTTTGTGACTAAGAGGCACAGAATCAAGCAGAGCTGGGTTTTACAAAGAGCAGCAGTGGTAGCAGCCATAGAGCAAAGTACTGTTTTAACATGTATAATGTGGAAAGGATCACTGGCCACTCTTGTCCTTTCTGTTACTTAGTCTAGGCCCATAGTGAAGGCTATAGAAGTATCACTTTTCATAAAAGATCAAAGATTTTATGTGACAGCTCTTGATTGGAAGACCATGTGAGGTCAGCCAGGACCCAACTTAATAAATCTACTTATGCTTGACTGAATATAGCAGATTAAGATTTCCATAACATATAAAAAAGCAGATTCTCTTTTTGGCTAGTTCAAATGATTCATAGAATACCTAAAATTAAATAGCATATGTAAATTAACTAGGTCAGTACCTGGTCCTTAGAAGTACCAAATAATTGCTTGTTTCAATCGCTAATGATAAATCAATAAACTTTCCTTTATCCCAAGTAATCATTCTGTCAAATTACAATTATACATGACCATTAAATATGATGGAATTAGAATACAATAAAGTTATGGAATACTGAATAATCCTGACTATCTAAAATTTAAGCTGTCATGAGAAAAAAAGCACTTATCAATTGTACCATATGAGCAGCATAGTAAGAAAATAGCAATTCTGTTTATGGGTTTTCATTCCTACTCTTCTCCTGAGAAATGTCTGCCCATCCGTGGTCTTTCTGTGTTCCGCAGTTCCAAAGTATCAAATCAAAGCCAGTAAAAGGATAGAGAACTTGATCTCCTGATATTAGCTCTGACATTCTTATTGTTCATTTCTTACTCAAAATTACTGTTCCTTAATCCACGCTATACTTCTTAAGCAGAAGCCCACATAATACATTAAATTAACATAAAATACATTAAAATTTTTCTCTCCATATGTTTATGATTCGTTCACTTGTTTATTCAGCCATTCATTCATTAAATAAATATTTTTGAGCTTCAGACACTAAGCAAAGAATTCAGAACGCTGAAGTGAGTACAAGCAGGCAGGATCCTTATTCACAAGAAGATGACAGTTTTGTAGGTGAAGCAGATGTTATTCAAATAATCAGGAAAATATATGTTACAATAATAAAACGTGCTGGGGAACAGCACTACATTGCGCTATGACATTCATTATATGATAGAGGGAGCTGACTTAATATACAGTCAAAAAAAGGTTTCCTTGTGAAATTAATGATTGACCTAGAGGCAAAGAGAAAGACAATTTAAGCAGAGGTGGTCCTCCATGCAGACTTTGAAACAAGACCATACGTTGTTCCAGGAACCCAAATTTTCTCCCACTAATGCTAACAGAGTTCCGGAAGTAAGAAGAGCATGGTGCACAGCAAGGGCAGAAGCTTAGCCAAAGTTTTCCATTCACCAATCAACCTCTTTGTCCTGAACAATTCCAAGATGCCAGAATTGTGTAATGATATATTGAGTTATAATGTTGCGGAGTCTAACTGATGACATTGCTAAGTAAGGGAGCAGTAGGCTAATGAGGAAAGAGTTAGCTTTTAGTGACAGACAAATATCATAGCAATTAGCATTAGGGCAGATTTATATATACATGTACACATCAATTTAGGGAGGTTGTCATTGCTATAAAAATCCTGCAAGTGTTCATATTACACTGTTTGCTAAAGTTCACTCTGAGTCATTCTTTTTGTCAGTCCTGGTGCTTTCTAATACCCCTGCAGATTTGTGTACAACCGAAGTTGTGGCTCAAAACAAATAGGTTAAAATTCTGAGACTCGAATAGAGTATACATCATCAAACTTGGGATGACATTTCGTTAGATATCAAAGTCAAATAAAACAAAAAAGAGGCACATCAAGATCAATAATAATCTGATGTTAATATTACCAAGGTCATTCTTTATTGGTTTATACAATTTGATCTATTCCTATTCTGGTTTCCAACAGGATATGATCTGCTAATTGAGTCATAAACTAAAATAACGATTAAGACAGTTTACGAAGAGACAATAAATTAAGGTCTAGACACCTAATTGACCAGGCAGACCTCTGAGAAGACAGATGAGGATGCTTTATTAGCACATTTAGAAAATGCCTCTACCTACCTAGGACCCCAAATTACTTTGCTGACTTAAAGCACTAATTATTAAGGTTGACTGCTATTTAAGTTTGCATATTTTCACCCTAAGTGATATTTGTTGAACAGAGAGACAATTTATTTTCCAGATTCTGTACTGGCCAGAGGAAACACAGAAAGCCTATAAAAATATTAAACACATTATCTTTAAAAATAGTACATACCCAAAAGAATTGAAAGCAGACTTTCAAGTAGATATCTGTATCATCACATCCACATAAACATTATTTATAATGGCCAAAAGTTGGAAGCAACTCAAGGGCCTATTGACACATGAATGATAAACAAAATGTGACATATGCATAGAATAAAATATTATTCAGCCTATAAATTCTGACATATGCTACAACATAGATGAACCTTAAAGACATATATGCTAAGTGAAACAATTCAGTCACAAAAAGACAAACACTTACGATTCTATTTACATGAGATACTTAGAGTAGTCAAATTCACATAAACAGAAAATA
Source organism: Micronycteris hirsuta (assembly GCA_004026765.1). NCBI lineage: Eukaryota > Metazoa > Chordata > Mammalia > Chiroptera > Phyllostomidae > Micronycteris > Micronycteris hirsuta. The sequence continues at coordinate 6,038 of PVJI01029860.1, forward strand.
GAATGGTGGTTGACAGGGGCTGGAAAGTGAAGGAATGGCAAATTATTGTTCAGTGGATGCTGAGTTTCAGTTTTGGAAGATGAAAAAATTCTAGAGATTGATGGCAGCAATGGTTGTACGAAAATGTGAATGTACATATTGACACTAAACTGAATAATTTTAAAAAGTTTCCAAAAGAACTTTAATAAACATATTTTATCACAATTTTTAAAAATAACTTTTCAAGTATATTTTATTGATTTTGCTCTTACAGTTTTCCCGATTTCCCCCCTTTATCACCTCTTTGCCATGCACCTCCCAAACCTCCAGCATCCCCCCTTAGTTCATGTCCATGGGTTGTACATATAAGTTCTCTGAATTCTGTTTCCTATACCACTTTTGACCTCTCCCCATCTACTTTATGCCTACCAATTATTCTTTCTCCCTGTACGCCCCCATTCTTCCCCTCTTCCTCCCCACTGATAAACCTCCATGTGATCTCCATTTCTGTGATTCTGTTCCTGTTTAGTTGTTTGCTTAGTTTTTGTTTTCATTGTTTTCCTCTTTTTTTAGGTTCATTTGTTGATAGTTGTTTGTTGTCATTTTACCATTCATAGTTTTTGATCTTCCTCAATTTGTTAGATAAGCCTCTTTAACATTTCATATAATAAGGGCTTGGTGATGATGAACTCCTTTAACTTGACCTCATCTGGGAAGCACTTTATCTGCCCTTCCATTCTAAATGAGAGCTTTGCTGGATAGAGTAATGTTGGATGTAGGTCCCTGCCTTCCATGACTTTGAATACTTCTTTCCAACCCCTTCTTGACTGCAAGGTTTCTTTTGAGAAATCAGCTAATAGTCTTAAGGGAACTTTTTTGTAGGTAACGCTCTCCTTTTCTCTTGTTGCTTTTAAGATTCTCTCATCTTTAATCTTGGCTAATGTAATTATGATGTTCCTTGGTGTGTGCTTCCTTGGGTCCAACTTCTTTGGGACTCTCTGAGCTTCGTGGGCTTCCTGGAAGTCTATTTCATTTGCCATATTAGGGAAGTTCTCCATTATTTTTTCAAGTAAGTTTTCAATTTCTTGCTCTTCCTCTTCTCCTTCTGGCACCCCTATGATTTGGATGTTGGAACATTTAAAGTTGTCCCAGAGGTTCCTCTGCCTCTCTTCATTTTTTTTGAATTCTTGTTTCTTCATTCCGTTCCCGGTGGATGTTTACTTCTTCCTTTTGTTTCAAATTGTTGATCTGAGTCCTGGTTTCCTTCCTGTCACTGTTGGTTCCCTGAATATTTTGCTTTATTTCACTTAGGCTATCTTTCATTTGTTCTTTCATTTTTTGATCAAGCTCAATCAGTTCTGTGAGCATTTTGATTACCAAGGCTTTAAAATCTCCATCAGATAGGTTGGCTATCTCCTCATCGCTTAGTTCCCTTTCTGGAGTTTTGCTCTGTTCTTTCACTTGGGCCCTATTTCTTTGTCTCAGCACACTGGTCTGGTTGGTCTAGTTGACTGTATCTTTAATTTCTTGGTTGTCAGAGTTCGATTTTCTGGCACTTCTGGTTGTTTATAGATTTTAAAGTGGTTGTTATCATCCTTTTGGTTGTGCAACGAAGCAAAGGGTTTCTACCTATGCCTCCATCTTGGCCGGAAGTCTTTAAAATAACTTCTTTTGACTCTATCACCTCTCTTGTTTCCAGCTCCCTTTTTTTTCTTTATAGCAAAACTTTCCAATCATTTGCTTGTTCTCATTATTTCCAATCCTCTTCCCCTTATTTTCTCTTGAACCTATTCAATCATAATTTTAATCCTAATACTTTACCAAAACATTTTTTTAAAGATTTATTTATTTATTTTTAGAGAGAGGGGAAGAGAGGAAGAAGGAGAGGAAAACAAACATAGATCAGTTATCTCCCGACATACCCCTAACCAGGGACCCTACCTGAAACCCAGGCATGTGCTCTGCATGTCCAACAAATGGCGACCTTTCTGTTTGCGGGATGATACCCAACCCACTGAGCCACACCAGTCAAGGCACTTTACTAAAACTTTTATTCTCACAATCATCAAGACTGTCACACTGCTGAATGCAATGATCATTTCTCAGTTTTCACCATACTTAAAATATTGCTTCACCACTACATATTCTAGTTTGCCTGGAATAGTACTGGCTGTGTCTCCTGTTCAGACATAATTAATAGTGCCCCCTTTGACTCTCAAAAGTGTACCAGGTTGAATGATAAATCTTATTGTGAGTCTAATTATCAGTATTTTATATAATTGCTCCGTTCCTCCTCATTTGAACATAGTATTTACTTGGCTTCTACAATACTACACTCACCTAGTTTTTGCTAACAGCATGCTCTAACCGGTTCCTCCTTATCCGTACAATTCCTTAAATTTGTATTGTCCAAATGATTGTTTCTGTAGCCCCTTGATGATTCTGCCTAGACTTTCAACTTGAGAAACAGATGAACTTTGATGATTTCCAAATTCATAACTCTATCATGGACAGCTCTCCTATATTGCAAACTCATGTAGACAGCACCTCCCTGTAATCTGCTCTTGGATGTCCAATGGGTATCTCAAATTCAGTAGGTCTAAATATGAGTCCCTTGTGTTTCCCAGTGTCTTCTTTATATCAATAAATTTTTAAAAATCCATTTTTCTAGTTGTTCAGACCTAAATCCTTATGTTTTTATTTCCATTATGCTTTTTACAAAGCTGTATACCCCCAAATTCTGTAGATTCTAACTTTGAAATATAACCTCAGTCAAATGATGTTCCCCAACATTCACTATAATTCATTCTGGTTTGGGCCGCCACCTCTCTTCATAGTTATCATAGAAATGATTTTGCTTATTTCTGTCCTCCTATCCCTGCTCCCCCAACTCCCTCCCCCAATGCAGTATCTTCCTAACAGAGCATCCAGAGGGATCCTATTAAAGTATACATCATAATGTGCCATTTCTCTGCTGAAAACCTCTCAATTTCCTCCCATTTTTCTCAGTATAAAAGTCAAAATATTTGCAGCAGCTAATTTGGCTCTACATAATCTGGCCCCTCATTCCATTCAGAATTCACACCTGACCACTTCACTTCTTTCACTCTGATCCAGCCACACTGGCCCTTTGCTGTTCCTTGAAATGCCAAACACACACTGCCAGCGCAGCACTTTGGTGCGTTCTGCAAGTTTGCTCGGTCCCCCACACTTCAGTTGCTTTTTTCTGTTTCACTTTTTGTAGTAATCATCATCATCTAATATACTATGCATTTCATTTATTTATTTTTATTATATAAAGCATCCCACTAGAATATAAGCTCATGGTTTCCATGAGAGCAAGCAATTCTGTCTGTGTATTCATTAATGAATCCTCAGTGCCTCAGTGGATTTAGCACACACCATTATATCTGTTAATTGAACATAGGCTGAAAACTTCTAGAAATAAGATTATTGACAATAGCTCTTTGTTGATTAAGATACAGAGATGATTACTATTAATTTAAAGCCTACTTTTGCTAAGCACTGCACTGCAGATACCAAGAAGAATAAGCCAAGGGACAGACCTGCCCTCACAGAATTCATATTGTACTGGAGATCCAGACAAATAAACTTACTTTTATAGTTGCCCACAAGCTTTCTCCATTATTAAATAGCATCATCACTTATACAGTTTCTCATGTTAAAAAAATTAGTAATTATATCAATTCCTTATAATGTTGAACTCCATATAGAATCCATCTATTTCTCTTTAAGACACCTTCAAAATACATCTTGATTCTAACTACTACTCTTCAACCTCCAGAGCTACTATTGTAAAACAAACCATATTTTATTTCAATTAGGGTTTTTGGTAGCCTCTTCACTGTTTTCTCAACCTGTACTCCCACTTTCAAACAGCCAGAGAAGTCTTTTAAAATTGATAGTCTGCCATTCTCTACGGAAACCCTTCCCAAGTCCTCCCATCATGCTTGGAATGAAATCCAATGCTCCCTGCCCAGGCCTGCAATACCCAATTCTCTCAATACCATCTTTCAGACTGCTTTATTCTCCTTTCCTCTTCTTTGGACACCCTAGCCTTCTTGCAGTTCCTACAACATGGCATACCCATTCTTCCCCTGGGACTTTTATATGTGCTCTTCTGCAGCCTCTTTCCTCAGATGTTTGCTCCTGCACGTTACGCGGGCTCAACTGAGTGTCACTTCCTCAGTGAAGGCCTGCATGACTTCCCTGCCTAACATCTCCCACAACTCTGTCATCCTTCTGACTGCATTTTTCCTTAATTTACTTCATAGAACTTATCACTATGTGAAATTAGATTATTTACTGATTCCTTTATCCTTCTCTAAAATGTAAGCTTCATATCAAGGGCTGTGTATAGAGCCTGCTATAGCCTGAGAACGCGAATACTGGGTGGTGTGTAGAAGGTAATGAATAAATATTTGTTGATTGACTAAATGAATGCAGTGCAGTAAGTGCTTCAATAGAGGCACATATTCAGTAACTGTTACTACATACCTACTATGTAATAGGCACTTTTTCACAGATTGTGTTTAGAAAAGGAATAAAACATAATACTGCCATTAGGAAAAGTACAGTCTATTTTGAGTGTCAGACACTTAAGAAACTGCTAATAAAATATAATGCTATCAATAAAAACATTTAAAATTCTATTAAAATGAATAAAAAGGAATATTCCTGTCTGACAGGAATGATTTAAAAGAGAAGTGGACTTTTGTATTGTGGTTTAAAGGAATTTACAACACAGAAATCCAGGGAAGGGCATTCTACATACTAGAAGACACACAGTCCAAAGCATGGCCATACAAATGGGCTTCATGGAAGCACGATGCCAAGTCCTGTGTGAATAGAGTGTACAGTATGACAAGCTGAAGAGAGTGGCCTGGGATAAATTAGAAATGTGAGATCACAATTTTAAGAGTTATATGCTGTTTGCCCAGCAAGAAGCACTGTTATGTAAGAAGGTATTGTGTCAAGTTAAAACAAAAAAAGAAAAAATAAGGATCTTACCTGAGTTTCTGCTCAGGCAGATAACAATGGAAAACAATACTGAGAGCTCTTATAAAAGGAAATCTGAAAACCAGGATTGAGAGATTAAATACACAGGTGGTATGAGATTAGGGAAAGGGGTTTGATTCTAAGGTTTCTACCTTCAGGACCAAGTCAAGAACGATGCCCTTCTAAAACGTGCATTTGAGGTGGCGAGGCACGTTCGTAGCAGCGGGGGAAGAGTAGGAAATAACAAAACTTCAGAACGTTGAGTCTGAGATGCTTTCATCCAGGTGATGAAAGACCCAGCAGGATATGCAGATGTCTAAGAAAGAGCCGGGGATCTGTTCTGTAATTTTGGAGCTAGATCTGTGCTGGAAATATACAAATGACACTCTTTAAAAAAGGCTCAAGTGAAATAATGCATGCAAATATACCAGGAAGCTAACGACACATGATTCTGTGAGAGTGGATTCATCAAAATACCAGGGAGAGAAGGATGGCTGATTGTAATAAACTCACAAGATAATTGATGGTGAAGAAATAGAGATAGTAAAGTCTACTATTCTTTCAAGGAAATCTGCTATGAAATGAAGCAGGCAAAGCAGTATCACCCTAAGTAGGAGGCAGGAATGAGAAAATATTGAAGAAAAAAACCATTCACCAATAGAAGAACAAGAGGACATCAAAGAAATACAGAATCATAAAAATAGAAAAAAGAGACAGAAGAGGAACTGTAGAGATCAAAGGTTCTTTAGAAACCAGTGATTCTGAACTCCCCTCCCTGTTTTGTTTTTGTTGTATCATGAATAGAAGTTTGAAGATATATTTCCAAATATATTTCCACATATTTCCATAACACATCATCTCTGAAACCTTGAATGTCTATTACTTAGGAGTATGTTAAGGCTCTAGAGTCCCTAATTCTCAATAACTATAACTCACTTTAGCAAATCAAAAGAAAAGATATATATATATAATTGCTACAGTGATTTCTATTCATCTAATCATAACATGCAATTTTAAGCTCACTAACATGAACCTGTTCTCAGCATAGTCATGACAATTTTTCCCGAATATAATTATTTGACAATAATGTGTCTTCTGATTATTTTGCTCATGCAAGTTAAAAATGTTACGGCATATTACAGTTCAAAATAAATATACCAAATTAGCATCCCTCTCTCATATTTCTTTATTTAAAATTTTACTTAATATAATTTACTCTGATCATCCATGATACTCTTTAATGTTCACATTGATATTTTGCCACAAAGTCAATTATAGTCCTGTTCAGAAATGTAATGTTTTTCTAATCTCCAATTTCCTAGGAAAGAGTTAAACTCCTTTATTATAGAATCCTTTAGAATTCTACCACCAATTTCTGGCATCAAGCTCATTGTCTAAAAGTGACTTCCATATATATATAGACTGGTAGAAATTCATCTACCAGTCTAAAAGTGACGTCCATATATATAGAGAGAGATGCCTATACCTATATATCTATATATATCTATAAATATGCATGTCATTTGTCTTTATAACTTTAAATCTCAGCCATACATACTGGTAGAAATTCAGTTAATACTACTTAAAATTTCCAAATTATTCCAAGACAGAGATCAAAAGGGCTCCTTAATCTTAAAGCAGTTTATAAATTTAATATATAGTTTCTACTTCCCCTAGTCAATATTTAAATACAGAAAATTATTAGTCTATTCTATACCTATTTTCATTTAATATTCTTTGAAATATCTTTATTACTCAATGCAATTAATGGCAGTTTTTACAATTCTTTATCTCTGAAACATAAAAAGAAATTTCAAGAAATATTTGTAATATATTTAACTTACAGTCTTTCTGTATAAATAATATTCATTTAGAAGTATGCAGAGACAGAACACTGATGAGGATTAAATATATACATTGCACTAGAATGTATTTTAAGTAAATATTTAGTGAGTGACTACTGGGTACTCATCTACTCTCTCTTTTATCATTACCATCATCATCATCATTATATTGTTACTATTAAATATAATAATCATTACTTGTCTTACTGGTGTAATCACTAGTCTGGTATAAGATACTCAATATTTTATTCCCTTCAATCTTTAATTTAAATCTCTATTTGAAAAAAAAGAATCCTGAATATAATTGGCTGCCGTATAGGCATCTACATTTATGCTATCCAAAGATGAAATTATTATTTTTCTACTTTAATTTCAAAGTAATGTCTAGTCAAAAATGAAAGCAAAAAAAGGAAGGAAAGAAGAAAGGGCAGGAAGGATTGAAAGAGAAAGTGAAACTTGAAAGAACCTTTTGATACCAACCAACATGATTATCTCAACAACCCATCCGTGTGGTGGTAAGATTTTCTCAAACTATCTGAAAATATTCATGACCTACCACTAACCGTATCAGGAAGAGTTGTGCTTGTCGAGTTAGAAAGGCTGATGCTTACTGGAGACAAGGATATCTTAACAACTGCTACAAAAACATAAGAAAGAACAATACTTTCTATTTACTTCCACTAATATAAGACAGTTGTGTTGCTTAATAGGATTAGAAAAGCCAAATACAAGTGGATCATTCTCTTCTGGGGCCAATCTCAACTTATTCCTGAAAAGAGTTTACAGTTTCCCTGTTTCTCTATTTTTCCTCAGCTCTGCACCACCACTCTGAATGCTATTTTTTTTAAGATTTTATTTACTTATTTTTAGAGAGAGAGGAACGAGAAAGAGAGGGAGGGAAACAGCAATGTGTGGTTGCCTCTCACATGGCCCCCACTGGGGACTCGGCCTGCAACCCAGGCATGTGCCCTGACTGGGAATTGAACCGGGACCGCTTGGTTCCCAGACCGTGCTCAATCCACTGAGCTACACCAGCCAGGCCTGAATGCTATTTTTAAACTTACTAAGGAGTACACAGTCTCGACATGTAATCCTCTCCATCACCCAGAGGGACCTAGGAATTTTGCTGTTTTTTCTTCCATTCTGCTATCTTTTCTCTTAAAATCTCATTTCACAGAATGAATCTTTCATTCTCTAAAATGCACATTTCTATGATTTTGCTATTTTTTCCATATGGAAAATATATCTTTTTTTATATTATGGCTGTCCAAATTTTAAACATTCATCACAATTTTTATTTCAATTTCTATAAAAGTCCTTTATCAACATAGGATTCTGATGCCATTTTTCCTTCTCATGATGTCATATTGAAATGATGATCTGCTTTGCCCTAGCCAGTGTGGCTCAGTTGGTTGGCCATTGTGTGGCACACCAAGGGGTCGCCAGTTCGATTCCCAGTTAGGGCCCATGCCTAGGTTGCAGGTTCAGTCCCCAGGTGGGGCAGGTCCAGAGGCAAGCAATTGAAGTTTCTCTTTCACATCGATGTTTGAAATTAAGGTCTGCTTAATATAGTGGACAATAATCGTGTACTACACATTTCTGGTCCTGAACTGATATATAAGTCTGATTTATCATTCTATTCATGATTTTATTTCTAATCTCTTCAACTAGAATATTACTGTCTTGAGACAAGAAAAAAATGGCTCACATTTATTGAATTCTGACAGTTAAAAGCTCAATACCTTCTACTTCAAGCTCTCAAAGTAGTCATGATTTTTACGTAGTATACCTGTTAGATATCCTTGGTCATTTTATTAAGTACTTAGAACTTCCTTACAGTTTATTCTATCTTTATAATGGAAGGAAACCAATCTTAGCAGGGACTCATAGCTGTAAGTGTCATTAGAAAAGTAAAAACCTACAATGCTATGATCATTCAAAGGAA
>PVJI01029861.1:0-14836 GCA_004026765.1 Micronycteris hirsuta
TTTTTTTTTTTTTTTTTTTTTTTTTTTTTTTTTTTTTTTTTTTTTTTTTTGCATGTCCATTTGCTTGGAATATTTTTTTCTATCCCTTCACTTTCAGTCTGTGTGGATCTTTTGTTCTGAGGTGGGTCTCTTAAGGACAATATATATGTGGGTCATATTTTCTTAACCATTCAGATACCCTATGTCTTTTGATCAGAGCATATAATCCATTTACATTTAAGGTTATTATTGATAAGTATTTATCCATTGCCTTTTTTTCCTTTTGAACCTGTTTCCTCTCTCTCCCTTTTTTTATCTTCTTAAAGCAGTCCCTTTAACATCTCTTGCAATGCTGGTTTGATGGACATGTACTATTTTAGCTTTTTTTTCCTTTTTTGGTCTGGGAAGCTCCTTACTTGATCTTCCATTTTAAATGAGAGCCTTGCGGAGTACAGTAGTCTTGCCTGCAAGCCTTTGCTTTGCATTACTTGGAATATTTCTTGCCATTCTCTTTGGGCTTGTAGTGTTTCTGTTGAGAAATCAGCTGCTAGCCTTATCAGGGCTTCCTTGTATGTGACTAGCTATTTCTCCCTTGCTGCCTTTAAGATTCTCTCCTTGTCTTTAAATTTTGCCATTTCAATTACGATGTGTCTTGGAGTTGCCCTCTTTGGATTATCTTGATTGGGACCCTCTGTGTTTCCCAGACTTGTGTGGCTTTTTCCCTCACCAAGTTAGGGAAGTTTTCTGTCATTAGTTTTTCAAACAGGTCTTGTATTCCTTGCTCCTTTTCCACTCCTTCTGGTGACCTTATGAAGCAAATATTATTACGTTTCATATTGTCCTGAAGCTCCCCCAAACTTTCTTTGTTCTTTTGGAGTTTGTTTTGGTTTTTTTTTTTCAATCTGTTGCTCTGACTGGGTGTTTTGTGTATTTTATTTTTTTAACTTGTCTTTCAGATCACTGATTAGATCCTCTGCTTAATCCAGCCTGTTTTATTTCCTTCTAGTATATTCTTCATTTCAAATATTAGATTCTTCATTTCCTCCTGGCTCTTATCCATAGTTTCATTCTTTCTTTTTATTTTTGCCAGAGGACAACTCAAATACAGCCCCCCACTACCACAAGTTATTCAGTCGGGTTTCTCACATTTGGGGAAATCTCAGGGGTCAGGACATCCAGAGTGCAATGGATAAACCTCGCCCTAAGAAAACCACGTTTGTGATCATGGTATCTCCCCTGCTAAGTAAGTATTCATAGATTCTATGTCCTTTTTCATGCTGGTGCAGTGCCCACTAAATTCCTTGGAGCTCCCATAGAGCTCCTTGTAGTTGTCACTGAGTTCCTTGAGCATTGTTATAACCATTATGTTGAATTCTATGTCTGACAGACTGCTTGCCTCAATGTTATTTAGCACTCTTTCTGGAGCTCCTCCTTTCCTTTCCTTTTGTTTGGGGGTTGTTTCTTTATCTCCCCACATTAGGTGATTCTTCTTATTTGTTTCTGTGTATTAAATTGATCTTCTTTGACTCCCTATCTTCATGGGGTAGCCTTATGTGGTAGGAGAAATGTGTAACTCAGGGTGCCATCTCCTTGATCTCCTGAGCTGGGTGCTCTTTTGATGCCCTTTATGCCATTTATGTGGGCTCTCTTGTAACTGGGTTTTGGTCATTGGGTTGCTCTTTAGTGGGTTCTTCCCTCCAGCTGGCACACTTAGAGTCACACTACCCACAATGTCATATATGCTGATGTAGTGGTTCTACAAAAACAAAACAAAACCACCCAGGAAACAAAAGTCACACCTGCAATAACACCCCCAATCACTACCAAAATATCATCAGCAAATTAACAAATAGTAATAAAGATGAAAAAATTCACTATTATAAGGAAAAATGAATATGAGATAACTAACAGAAAGAAAAATTATTTTGAGAGGGTTGAGGGAGGAATTAATAAGAGTAGGGAATAGAAACAAGGCAAAAAAAAGTAAGATAAGAAATTTACAATGTAAATAAAAAAGGGAGGGAAGAAGGCAAAATGGAGTGAGAAAAGGGAGTGGTATAATATGAGGTTTAAAAAAAGTATTTATCAGAGAAGATGGCGGAGGAGGGAATGGAAGTCACATTAACCTCCTCTCAGGGCCAATCTGGAATTATAAGTCAATTGTGGAGTAACCTCCTGGAACAAACAACTGAGCAATAGCCAGAAAGAAGCTGAATAACTTCAGACTCACAGCAAAATCAGCTTCAGCAAAACCTGTCTGCACAGAACAGCACACAAGACATGGTAGGCAGAGTGACCCTCAGTGAACCAGCTGGAGGGAAGGATCCACCAAAGAAAGACCCAACAACTATCAAAACCCCAATCACATCCAGAGAACTGCAGAAAAGGCATAAATAGCATCAAGTTCAGGTGATCAAAGAGACTGCACCACTGAATCTCACAGGCCTCCTACCATAGCGGTTCACACTGCAAAGTCAGAAAGTCAATACAGACCAATTTAAGAAGCAGAAGCAAACAAGAAGAACCCCCAAAATAATGGGAAGACAAAGAAACAACCCCCAAACAAAAGGAAAAGAGGAATCCTCAAAAAGAATGTCAAATGAAATACAGGTGAGTCAACTACCAGATATTGAGTTCAAAACAATGGTTATAAGGAAGCTCAACAAGCTCAGTGAGAATTACCAAAAACTACAGGGAAACTAAAACCTTACTGCAAACTATATCAGCATAAAAAAGGACATAGAAACAATCAACAAAGGCCAAGAGGAAATGAAGAATACAATTTCTGAACTGAAGAACACAGTAGAAGGAATCAAAAGCAGGCTCGATGAAACAGAGGATCAAATCAGTGAGCTGGAGGACAAAGTAGAAAAAACTCCCAAAAAGTGCAAGAAAAGGAAAAAAGACTCAAAAAGAATGAAGGGGTTAAGGGAAATGGAGGACAACATGAAACATAATAATATCCATATAATAGGGATACCAGCAGGAAAAGAAGAGAAGCAAAGAGTAGAAAACCTGTTTGAAAAAGTAATGATGGAAAACTTCCCTAATTTGATGAGAGAAAAAGCCACACAAGTCCAGGAAGCAAAGAGGGTCTCAATCAAGAGGAACCCAAAGAGGCCCACTTCAAGACATATCATAATTAAAATGGAAAAATTTGAAGACAAAGAGAGAAGCTTAAAGGCAGCAAGGGAGAAACAGGAAGTAACATACAAGGGAGCCCTGATAGCAGCTGATTACTCAGCAAAAACATTACAAGCAAGAAGGGAATGGCAAGAAATATTCCAAGTAAATAAAAACAAAGGCCTGCAACTGAGACTACCCTATTAAAATACCAATGAGACATACTTCACAGATTTAGAACAAATATTTCAAAAATTTATATAGAGGCCCGGCTGGTGTAGCTGAGTGGATTGAGCACGGGCTAGGAACCAAAAGGTCCCGGTTTGATTCCCAGTCGGGGCACATGCCTGGGTTGCAGGCCAGGTCCCCAGTGAGGGCCATGTGAGAGGCAACCATACATTGCTCTTTCTCCCTCCCTTCTCCTCTCTCTAAAAATAAATAAAATCTTTAAAAAAAATTTTATATAGAAACAAAAATGACCACAAATAGCCTCAGCAACTTGAGAAAGAAGAACAAAGTAGGAGGGATCACAATACCTGATATCAAACTAAATTACAAGGACACTATAATCAAAACAGTCTGGTACTGGCATAAGAACAGACACATAGATCAATGGAAGAGAAGAGAGAGCCCAGAAATAAACTCATATCTCTATGGTCAATTAATATTTGATAAAGGGGGCATGAGCATACAATGGAGTAAAAATAGCCTCTTCAGCAAATGGTTTGGGGATATCCGGACAGCTACATGCAAAACAATGAAATTCAACCACCAACCTATACCATACACAAAAATTAATTCAAGATGGATAAAAAAGACATAGAAAGGGAAAACATAAAATGTAAAACAAAAATAGGAGGGAGAAAGAAGGCATACTGGAATAAAAGAAGGGAGGAGTAAAATATGAGATTTGAAGTAACCTAAAATTTAAAAAATATAGTGAAATAGGAACAAACTTGAAGAAAAAAGGAAAAAATGGTAAAAGCTATGCTGGAAAAAAAATTTTGCAAATAATGAAGAAGACCAAGGTGTAATTCATCTCAGCAGTCTTGCCAATGTCTACTCTTTCTGGATCTGCCCTGGTACTGTCAGATGGTGTCCCAGTCTGGCCCTGGGCAACCTGTTCGAGGGTACAAGCAATCCACAGTCTGTGGCTATCTCCTTCAGGCCTGGCTGGTCTTCCCTGTTCTGTCCTGCCAGCTTTCCATCAGCACAGGGCCCAGGAGTAAGTAGTTCATCTAATGTTCCAGAGCACTGCAAGTACCACATCCACCTGCCTCCCGAGGGGGCCTCTGCTGCAATTGGGAGGGTGGATTCCCTGATTCGCTCCTGGGAGGTACTGTTCAGTCTTCAGGGAAGATGATGGGAGTTTTTTCCCAACCCTCCCCACCTCCCCGCTACATGTCTTGGTGTGTCCCAGATTATTTCCAATAATGTATAATTTCTGATGAATTAGCTGTCCATTTCCTATGAGGGGCCAATCTGTAAAAGTGTCAGCTCTTTCCTGCTTGGCACTGACAGCAGCTCTGTATAAGATCTGAGGCTTGGTGTGGCTCTGAACACTTCTTGCTGCACCTGTCTCTAATCTCTCCACTCTGCTGGTTTTAGTGGATCAGGGCCCAAAGAAACAGCTTAGCTTCTGGTGTCTGATAGAAATTCAGAAAGGCCCCTTTTAGAGCTTCTCTTTCTTTCCCCTGCATATATGCACCGAGCAGGGGCCTCCTGAGCCAGGTCTCACTGATCTGCAAAGCCTGCAATACTGCAGGTGGGGGATTGGGCACATGTGCCTGTAAGGGGGCCTGCCTTGCTGCAATGAATTTCAGGTGTTCAGCTCCTGGCTAACCAGTCCCCAGCCTGCCGCTTTTCTAGTAGACTCAGACCCGAATTCTCTGTTCTGCACAGCCCCCTGCTCACCAGCCATGCTGGGTCAGGTCCCACAGTCCCTTTGTTGTGCCACTTTCTGTTCTTCCTATGCAGCTGGACTCAGTGGAAACAAACTGCGCTTTCCCTCTGGTTTCTTTGTTGGCAGAGCTTCTGAGTGCACGAGCATGGGGTCCCTGTCCTGCCATGCCTCAGCTCCCCTTTTTAAAAAAGTCTCTGTATGTCACACACACTGAAGCACTGAGCCTTGGTCCATTTCTCTGTGTGCTCCACCTCCCCAAAAAGCAAAGTCTCTCTCTTTTAGGGCTGTCCACAGCCTTCCAGTGCCTCCAACAGTTTTAGGAGATAGTTTCTCTCTGGAACTCTCCCAGATGGCGCTGCAGCTATGGACGTGTTGCTCACTGTGTGTGTGCAGCCTAAGTCTCCCAGACTTTGTATATCCATCCAAGTCTCACCGAATTAGGGTTCAGGATTTTCCCTGTGTGGGACCAGAGCCCTGCCCTGGGAGGGGAGGGAGCCACTAAGCCATGTTTTCTATCTGATCTCTCTTCTGCTGCAGGCATCTCGCATAGGGCAATTCCCCCTCAGCTTGTAAAATCTCTGATTGGATGGGACAAAGCATCCTCTGTACTCCTTGGCTTCAAAAATTCCTATCAGCTGAATTCCATTGATTGCTCAGGTCACTTGTCAGAAGATCAGCAAAAAACCCATGTTAGGGGTACAAACAAGTAAGCTCAGTTTCCATCTACTTGGCCACCGTCTTTTCTCCAAAGTCACAAAGAGTGAATTTCCAAAGTCATGGCACATGGGCTGAGACACAGGCCACTCAACTGACATTAGAAATTAGTAGATCATAGCAATGTACTTCAATAAAAAGTAGTATGTGCTCTTAGGAAATTATTTGAATATAAATTATAGCCTTTTCTTTTTTATATAGCCTTTTCTCTTTAAGGGAAAAGTAGAATGAATTCCCCTTATGTTTTGTGAGTAGCATAGATGATAGATAGATGGATAGCTAGGTAAATAGATAGGTAGATAGATAATAGATAGGTAAGCAGATAGATGATTGATAGAGATGATAGATATAGATGATAGGTACGTAGGCAGACGGACAGATAGATAGGTAGGTAGATAGAGCGAGAGAGAGACAGAAATACATACCAACAGAGACAAACAGATTGGTAAATATGATAAACAGATGGAGAGACAGAAATTGATATAGATAATAAAGATGATGATGATAGATACATGATAGATAGATAGATAGAATCAGATAATAGATAGATAGAATCAGTGGCTAAAGAAACCACTTGAAAATTAATCAAAACCATATAACAACGTGTGATATACATACACTCTAAAATTTCTGGTTTCTTTTACTTAATACCTCTCTAAGAGCTGCAACTGTGGGACATTTTAGTATTAAAACTCATCTTACCCAAAAGCCAATTAGAAATTAGGAGGTAGCCACAAACTATGCAATCTGCCCTTTACTTTGGAGATAGTATCAAGTTGTACAAGTGCTCCAGGAAAATAACAGCCTCCAAAAACAGAGTTAATTTCAGGAACACTCAGTCATCCTGAATTGAGCAAAAGACAATAAACTGTAACCTGCCCTGGGGACTCCTCTGCCACAGCAATATCTATTCTGGATTTAAATTATGAGTCCCCTTTAGAGAGAATTTTTCTGGGAAGATTTGTTTTATACAGGTTAAAAGACCAGTTGTTCTGGCCTAATCCTTTCCCTGCTTCATTTGAGCATGATCAGTAATCTAGTCAAGGAAAAAGGAAATCTGTATCATGAGAGACCAAACCACAGCCTTAGCAATAATTTAGAAAGGATTACTATTGGTCTAAAGACTGAATTAATGAACAATAAATTTATCAGTTGCAAATATCTATACACTGTAATCAGAACACAAAAGCTTTTAAGGCACCTGCTGAAAGAAAGAAAGGGCATCCCCCAGCTGGTGTGGTTCAGTGGATTGAGTGCTGGCCTGCCAACCAAAGGGTTGCCAGTTCCATTCCCAGTCAGCACACATGACTGGGTTGTGGGCCAGGTCTCCAGTTGAGGGTGTGCGAAAGGCAACCACACATTGATGTTTCTTTCCCCCTCTTTCTCCCTCCTTTCTTCTCTCTCTAAAAATAAATAAATAAATATTTTTTTTAAAAAAGAAAGAAAGGGCAATTGTGAAAAAAAGTTTCACCTTCAGGACACAGGTGATAGGTTTTCCATTCCTTAAACTTCCCTCTTATAACAGAGTACAGAGCATGGGTCCCCTTAAAATAATATCTGGGTCCCCCAAATTCTGCAAGAAAGCACAGTGGGTAGGGGAAAGAATGCCCCAAAAGTGGAAAGTACAGCATTTAAGGCACATTGCATAACAAAGGAAGATTAACAGCCTATGCCTTCCTGAAGGGAGGAGCTGTGGAAGCTGCAAACTGTGTGCATGATTGTGAGGCCTTGCATCTGCAAAGTGACTCATGACATAACCAGGGAGTTGCTCATACATTATACAGCACCTGTATAAGCTGTGGGGGTTGGTGGGGGGGGGGGACTGATGGCCACCCTGGATGTCCAGTCTGTGCGTGGCTGGGAACTCTTGCCCTGATTAAAGATGGCAGCCAAAAGAGGGTCAAAGATACTGACTGGGGAGCTAACAAAAAAGGTGTACACTAACATACCATAGGAAGAGCCAGATGTTCAGCCATGCTAGAAGTTCAGAGCCAAGCATTTAAAACTGGAGCAGGCCAAGAAACACGGGGGAAGTCTGCCATGAAGTCAGGAGGTCTGCCTGGAGGTTTGCTTGTAGAAGACAGCAGCAGAACTGGTGGCACTATGGGGGACCTGCCTGGCCAAGCACACAGATGCACTGGTGAGCTCATGGCTAGAGTAAAGGCAGCTCTAGAGGTAAGAAACTGATGCTGTGAGAAGGACTCAGGCCAGTGCACCCAGACTCATGAGAGATGCTTGGAGCTGAACTGTGATGGGGAATGCTGAGCTGCAGACTTCTGTATTGCTGAAGGATGTCACTCTTTTGGTATGGGGTCAGGGGGTGGGTCTTGGTACGGAACTTTGGAGCTTGGTGCAAGCTCTCTTACTGGGTTTTTGGCATTTGGATGTTCTGGGCCTCTGGCTCTGCCCCCCACATGGATGGGAACACTAGCGGGACCAGGAGAGGCGAGGCCTACCAGGGGTTTAGAGCCCACATGGATGGGAGCCTGTTGCTGGAGGCAGGGAGGGTCCCATGCAAGGATGTATGCCTCACTGGGCTCCAGCATCTGGGAGACCAGGAGCCAGGATAGCATGGCACGTGGCTTCTTGAACCACTACATGGAGAATGAGGACAGTACACCCCAGATCCTAAAGGAGAGAGCTGCTGTAAGAAGATGGCGACTCTGAAACCCACAAGTGTGCATGCTAGAGAGGATGAATATCTGATCGTGTGATTGACTTAAGAACAGATAAGGAAATGGGGAACTTCTGGGTATGGGTTTGGCTCGTAGCCTTTTGGAGAGCAAGGGAAGTTATGGGTCGCATGGAAGAGAAGGGCTCAGAGCAAGAGTGCTCTCAGCACCCCCAAGGTTGGAACCCTGTTAATAAAAACCTGTTTCCTTCAACACTAATTGTTGGGTCATATAAATTCAAGGTGCCAAGTGGCCAAAACCCAGTTTGCACAGTTACACTTCAGTCATTTCTAAACACTTGTCTAAAGAAACTTAAATTTTGAAGTCATGAAAGCAAAAGTTAAGTAAATATCCAAATTTATTACTCATAAAATATACCAGAAACTGATTACATTTCTGGTGATTTCACCATTGTCCCCAATGGGTATTTTATGAGCAGATTCCATTTTAATGGTAACCAAAAAAGGATTTCATATAATTCACTGGTTAAGACAAATCAAGAGGTTAGAAAAGAAAACCTCTCCCATTCCTTTAGAGATGTGCTTCTCACCGTCAAGCAAAATGTTCTGGAAGCACAGAAGAAAAGTAAGGCTACCTGTGATGAAGGAGCCTGCCCATCTGCACCTCGGCAGTTTGTGACTATCTTGGTTGGAAAAAATGAATTTGGGACAATGGAACTGCTTTTCTGAATATTAAGTTAATAAATGTACAAGGAATAAAAACAGACATTGGAGATCTGGCATCTTCTCAACCACTATCTGGTCAATGTATATGTTCTAATCTTAACCCACTCTCTTAAAAAAAAATGTCCCCAGATGTATTCAAATGTTCTCTGGGAAATAAAATTGCCTCCAGTTCAAAACCACTGCTATGAAGCATCCAGACCCATTAAAAAGTATCCCTTATGATTGTTTATTTTCTCACAATTCACAAGGCCACAGGCTGTGCTCTAAACCCCAGAGAGCAAACACAGATATAGACCATGAGCACAAATGGACAGGTGGTAGAGATGTGTCAAGGGATATCTACCATTATAAGTGGGAAAGCAACTATTAATACATGCAACGTTCTTATCAATGATGAGCTAATAGCACCACCTGAGTCACACAAACATAAAAGAACAAAAGGGGGGAGAGGAAGATGATGGTGAGATAGATAGGAGCTGAGTCCACTTCCCCCTGTGCATGGGTGAAACACCTCGCCGATCTGAGAAACAGAGCGAACAGCCAACAATACCCCAGCATATATGAAGATTGAAAACCTAAACTGTACAGGACATAGAAAAATCAGCTGGTAAGGAGAGAGCTTCAGGGGAAAAAAAGGGTCCGTGGGACCAGCACCAGGACCAGGGCGGCAGCAGCCCAGGCCCAGTGCCAGCTGGGTCTGCCCCAGGGTTCTTGGGAGAGAGTCAGGTCAACAGCTCCCTCCCCTGCCAAACAAGGTTGGAGCAGCACCAGGAGAGGCTTGGTTGCTTAAAGCTGCAGGGACAGGAAAAGGATGAACTGGCAAACACACGGGGGCTATGAGCACCCACAGAGACTGTGTACACAGGCTTGGGAGAGTTGAGAGTTGGGCCATGCCAGGCCCTGACCCAGATACTCCCTGGTCTGGTTGGAAGACTGGGCTGAGTGAGAGGCCAGGCCCTTGCATGGAGTGGCAGGCTTGAACAGGAGCAATTTTTCAAAAAGAAAAAGTAAAGAAAGCGACACACAGTAGCTGTTTGGAGAACTCTCCTGCACTAGAGGCCCACCTCAAGACACATCATAATTAAAATGGCAAAATTCCAAGACAAAGAGAGAATCTTAAAGGCAGCAAGGGAGAAACAGGAAGTAACGTACAAGGGAGCCCCAATAAGGTTAGCAACTGACTTCTCAATGGAAATGCTCCAAGGCAGAAGAGAATGGCAAGAAATATTCCAAGTAATGAGAACCAGCGGCCTGCAAGCAAGGCTACTCTACCCAGCAAGGCTCTCAATCAAGATAGAAGGCCAAATAAGGAGGTTCCCAGACAAAAGAAGTCTAAAAGAATACACCTCCACCAAACCAGCTCTGCAAGAGATGCTAAAGGGACTGATTTAAGGAAAAGAAGGAAAAGAGAAAGCAAGAGGAACACGAGTACAAAAAAAATGGCAATGAATAAGTACCTATTGATAATAACCTTAAACGTAAGTGGATTAAATGCTCCAATCAAAAGACATAGAATAGCAGAATGGATAAGAAAGCACAACCCACACATATGCTGCCTACAAGAGACCCACCTCAGGACAAAAGACCAACACAGACTGTAAGTGAAGGGCTGGAAACAAATTTTCCAATCAAACAGAGAGGAAAAAAGAGCCAGGGTAGCAATACTTGTATCACACAAAACAGACTTCAAAAGAAAGGGCCATAGAGAGAGACCCGGAAGGACACTTCATAAAACTCAAGGGAAGAATCCACCAAGAGGACATAAACATTGTAAATATATATGCACCCAACATAGGAGCACCCAAATACATAAAGAAAATCTTGGAGGACTTCAAGAAAGATATTGACAGCAACACAATTATAGTAGGGGATTTCAACACCCCACTGTCAAAAATGGAGAAATCTTCCAAACAAAATATCAACAAAGATACTGTGGCATTGAACAATGCCCTAGATGAAATGGACTTATCTGATACATATAAAGCCTTTCACCCCAAAGAAGCTAAATACACATTCTTTTCAAATGCACATGGAACATTTTCAAAGATAGACCATATGATAGGACACAAAACAAGCCTCAACAAATTCAAGAAAATTGAAATCATATCAAGTATTTTCTCTGACCACAAGAGACTGAAATTAGAGACCAACCCAAGGAAAAAAACCCAAAACACTCAAAATCATGGAGATTGAATAGCATGCTATTAAACAACAAATGGGTCAAGAATGAGATAAGGGAAGAAATCAAAAAGTTCCTTGAAACAAATGAAAATGAACTGACAACAACCCAAACTTATGGGACACAGCAAAGGCAGTCCTGAGAAGGAAGTCCATAGCAATACAGGCCTACCTAAAAAAGATATAAACATTTCAAACATACAACGTAACCCTACATCTACAAGAACTCAAGGAACGACAACAAAGACAGCCCAGAGCAAGTAGGAAGGAAATAACCAAGATCAGAGCAGAATTAAATGACATAGAGACTGAAAGCACAATTCTAAGGATCAATGAATCCAGGCGCTGGTTCTTTGAAAAGATAAACAAAACTGACAAGCATTTATGCAGGCTCATCAGGAAAAAAAGAGGGAAGACCCAAATAAACACAATCAGAAACGAAAGAGGAGAGATTACAACTGATACCACAGAAATATAAAGGGCAGTAAAAAATTACTAGGAAGAACTATATGCCAAGAAATTTGAAAACCTAGGAGAAATGGACAAATTTCTAGAAAAATATAATCTTTTAAAACTCAGTGAAGAAGAAGCAGAAAGCCTGAACCAACCAATAACAGCAGACAAAATTGAAGCAATAATCAAAAAACTCCTGACACACAAAAGCCCTGGACCGGATGGTTTCAGAGGAGAATTCTACAAAGCATTTAAGGAAGAGTTAACCCCTATCCTTCACAGACTATTCCAAAAAATCCAAAATGATGGAAGACTCCCAAACTCTTTTTATGATGCCAGCATCATCCTAATCCCAAAACCAGATAAAGACAAAACAAAGAAAGAAAACTTCAGGCTAATATCACTGATGAACATACACACTAAAATCCTCAACCAAATATTGGCAAACCATATCCAGCAATACATTAAAAAGATCATACACCATGACCAAGTGGGATTCATCCCAGGGATACAAGGATGGTACAATATTTGCAAATCAATAAACATAATACATCACACAAACAAAAGCAAAGACAAAAATCACATTATCATATCAATAGATGCAAAAAAAGCATTTGATAAGGTACAGCACCCATTTATGATAAAAACACTCAGCAAAGTGGGAATAGAGGGAGCATTCCTCAACAGAATAAAGGTTATATATGACAGACCTGCAGCCAACATCATATTCAATGGGCAAAAGCTAAAATCCTTCCCACTAAGACCAGGAATACGACAAGGTTGTCCACTATCACCACTTCTATTCAACATAGTATTGGAAGTTTTAGCTACAGCAATCAGACAGGAAGACGGAAAAAAAGGCATCCAAATTGGAAAGGAGGAAACAAAACTGACATTGCTTGCAAATGACATGATCGTGTACATAGAAAATCCTATAGACTCCATCAAAAAGGTACTCAACCTAATAAATGAATTTGGCAAAACAGTGGGATACAAAGTCAATATCCAGAAATCAAAGGCATTTTTGTATACCGACTATGAAACATCAGAAGCAGAAATCAGGAAAGAAATCCCAATTGATATAGCAACAAAAAAAAATAAAGTACCTAGGAATAAACCTCACCAAGGATGTAAAAGACCTGTACTCAGAAAACTACACAACACTGAAGAAAGAAATCATGGAAGACACAAACACATGGAAACATATACCATGTTCATGGATCGGAAGAATCAACATCATCAAAATGCCCATACTACCCAAAGCAATTTATAGATTCAATGCAATCCCTATCAAAGTATCAATGGCATATTTCATAGATATAGAACAAACACTTCAAAAATTTACATGGAACCATAAACAAATCCAAATATCAGCTGGAATTTTGAGAAAGAAGAGCAAAGCAGGGGGGATCACAATTCCTGATATCAAACTGTATTACAAGGGCACTGTAATCAAAACAGCTTGGTTCTGGCATAAAAACAGACAGATAGACCAATGGAACAGAATAGAGAGCCCAGAAATAAACCCAAGTCTCCACGGGCAATTAATCTTCAACAAAGCAGGCAGAAGCATAAAATGGAATAAAAATAGCCTCTTTAACAAATGGTGTTGGGAAATCTGGATGGCTACATGCAAAAAAATGAAACTTGACCACCAACTTACACCATACACAAAAATAAATTCAAGGTGGATAGAAGACTTAAATATAAGTCACGACACCATAAAAGTCCTAGAGGAAAACATCAGTAGGAAAATCTCAGACATTCCACGCAGCAACATCTTCACTGATATGTCCCCTAGAGGAAGGGACATAAAGGAAAGAATAAACAAATGGGACCTCATCAAAATAAAGAGCTTCTGTGGGGCTAAAGAAAATAGTATTAAAATAAAAAGAGAACCAACTGTATGGAAAAACATATTTGCCAATGATACCTCGGACAAGGGTTTGATCTCCAAAATATATAAAGAACTCATTCGACTGCACTCCAGGAAGACAAAAAAAACAATTAAAAAATAGGCAAAAGACTTAAACAGACACTTATCCAAGGAGGACCCAGAGACATATGAAAAGATGCTCAGCATTACTAGCCATCAGAGAGATGCAAATTAAAACCACAATGAGATACCACCTCACACCAATCAGAATGGCCACCACAATCAAAGCAACAGACAAGTGTTGGAGAAGCTGTGGAGAAAAGGGATCCCTAGTGCACTGTTGGTGGGAATGCAGACTGGTGCAGCCACTGTGGAAAACAATATGGAACTTCCTCATAAAAATGAAAATGGAACTGCCTTTTGACCCAGCAATTCCACTGCTAGGATTATACCCTAAGAGCCCTGAAACACCAATCCAAAGAACCTATGCACCCCAATGTTCATAGCAGCATAATTTATAATAGCCAAGTGCTGGAAGCATCCTAAGTGCCCATCAGCAAATGAGTGGATCAAGAAACTATGGTACATTTATTGGACTTCCGCCAAGATGGCAGCGTAGGTGGTCGCACTCGCTGCCCACACATACAGAATGTCTATACAATGAATGCAGTAGTGAAAAATTAAACAACCAGAACGGACAGAATCGAACTGAAGGGAAGTCCGACACCCAGGAGGTAGGAGAAGACAAACATCCAGGCCGGTAAGCGGGGCAGTACCAGGCGGAGGAACGGAGTGAGAGGCAGCTCTCACGGAGGGACTCACGCCGCCAGTGCCTGAACAGGGCGTGGCTCCAAACAACGGGTGAATCCCGCAAGCCAGCGACGCTGCCAGAGAGAGGCCAGGGCTGAGCCAGCAGAACCGAGTCTGGCAGAGGAGGCGGTGGGGAGCTGGGGAGAGGAGGAGTGACGGGAGCCGGCGGTGATCGGAGGCCGCCATTGCTTCCTCCCAGACCCCGCCCCCAGAAGCAATATCATCCAAAAAGAGACCCAGGTTGCAGGCATCTGCCAGCTGACAAGTGCACCGAGATAAAAAGAATGAAAATGGCCAAAATGAAGGATCAGAACAAATTACAACTAATGGATGACAACATAGTCAACCTATCAGATGCGCAATTTAAAATGCTTGTAATCAAATTGTTAACAAAACTGGAAAATAGGTGGACGCAAATAGTTGAACAGATGAAGAATACGAT
>PVJI01029862.1:0-14800 GCA_004026765.1 Micronycteris hirsuta
AGTTCGGTCTGCTCAGGTTTCCCGAGTTAGTGAGAAAGAAGCCTTCTCTTCCACAAACACAGGCAAACTGTATTTATTCTGTAAAATAAATAGAAAGAACCACTTTCCAAAAGAAGTTCTTCCTAGAGTCGAGTGAGAGAAATCTACTACAAAAATAAAAAGACCTGCTGAATCCCTTTCAGGGGGCTCTTTCAACACAATGCACCCGATGGACCTGTCCCCCGAAATGTGTATTTTTAGCTACTATGCAACGGATCATTTCCAGCATAAACAGAGAAGATGACTCGGTCTGCAAATGTTTCTTGTAAATTTATATCGTCGTTTCATTTACAAAACCACACTCGGCGGTATCAGCAAATACTCGGTTTACAAGTGGCTGAGACATTGCCCTTCCAATGATTGTAAATTGTTTCTTCCTTTTTCCAAACATGAAGCAGCAAGACATTTTCTTAGGATGTTCAAATGTGTCGTGTTTTGATCTGTTCGTTCCTCTGAACTTGGAAGAGTTTTACAAGATCTGCTGGCTTCCCGATGCACCTTAATCTACCAGCAAGAACAGAATAGCGGATATTTTTACACAAGAATTGTACAAAAGTTGTTGTAGATATCTTGATAAGAACGCAGGCCCCTGAAGGGCAGGGTTTGCCTTGCCTTATTCTGCCTGGTTATACTTTCTTTTTCATTTCCGGTTGCACAGGCCGTTTTTCAGAGTGGAAAAAGGATGTGGCAATAGTTAAGTGCAGGATCCAAGGAGCCAGGAGCATCTGAGCTCAGTCGAGAGCCAGGGACTTTCCAAAGTGTTGGGAAGAAGCCGCCCCATGAAGCTTGGGGTGGGGAACAGCCATTCTCTCTGCGCCATGTCTTGCTCCAGGGGGTGACGGGGAAGGCGAAATGCATCACGCTGTCAGTGGTCCTCACTGTGTCTCTCTGTCCCCCATGGTCCTTGGGCGATCGTTCCCCACCTGGGGACCCTTGGCAAAGGCCAGGCATTTTTGGTTGTTACGAGGTGGGGGTAGAGGGTGCTACTGGCATCTGGCTGGTGGAGAGCAAGAATACGGGTCGATACAGAGAAGTATCCAGCCCCAAATGTAGTGTTACTGAAGGCAGAGAATACTCTCTTAGCACGAGGGACTCTGTCTGTCCAGCTTCTCACTCATCTATTTGTCCATCCATCTGTTCACCCATCCATCTGTCTGTCCATCCATCTGTTTACCTATCCATCTGTCCGCCCATCCATCCATCCATCCATCCATCCATCCATCCATCCATCCACGCATGCATCCATCCATCCCTAGCATTATCTATCTAGCCTATATATCTATTAGCTATCTACTCCTATCTATCTATCTATCTATCTATCTATCTATCTATCTATCTATCTATCCATCCATCTATGAATCATCTCTCTATCTAGTATTGGCATTATGTTTCCCTTGAGAATCCAGATTCATGCACACGGTACTGAGAAAAGAAAGCATGTGTCTCTATTCAAGAGAAAAACACAGTTCAGGCAGGCGGCAGGGCTGGGGTGTGTGGTCAAGAAAAATGGAGTCCCAGAAGGCTGGTCCCGTACACTTTTCAAAGAAACCCGTCCCCCCCCAGGTCACCTCGATCCTTGTCCTAAGTCTCCTCATCAATGACGGTCGAATTCAAACCAAGCAGTCGCCCTTAATCATGTCCTAGGCCATTGCAGAGCCACCGTCTGAGTCACGGATTATCACAGCAGGATAAAAAAACATAACCGAGAAATCATTCAAAACCTTCTCAGTTTTCCTGGGGTTAAGGATTTTACAGGAATGTGGCCACTTGAGTTTGAAAATCATAGAAACCTCAAGAGAGCCAGGACCCAGTGGTCAGCCTAGCTCTTAGAATACTGGCGAAAATCAAATTAAAAAAAAAAAAAACTGTGAAAAGCAAAATGTGCCTACATGATGCTTTGGTTGATGAGTATTGTGCATCGCCCTGGGCAGGAGATACACAGGGCGTCAGATAAAAGGGTTCTGTAGGCCCACCAGATGTAAACAAGTGGATCCTGCGTATTTCTCAAATATGACTCGTTTATCTTTCCTCCCCCCCACCGTTAAAAGTTTCCTTTAAAAATGGACACAGGTCTTCTCTAGGACAGCTCCAGAGGACTTCCTAGGAGAGCCGTTTAATTTACAAGATGGAAAATATGGATAAAACTTCGTTTTGTGTTATTGTAGGAAGCAAGGCATCATGAGGTGGTGTTCTAAATTTAAATCTCAACAGGCATTAGTTCTTCAACGAATATCCATAAGGTGCTTAAAATTCCAAATGTGAGGTCGTTGTAGGTGTGTCAACACTGTGAATACAGGTCACGTCACCGTCATGAATATAGGTCACCACTAGACTGCACTGATACACCATCCCTTCAGCTCCCATAGAGTTTTCCAATCCTTGCACACAGTCAAAGGACTTTAATCTAATTCTTTCCACGGACTCCACAAAAGTCAATTATATGCCCGATATGACGGGCTTTGGGGGATGTGGTTAGTGAGGTCCATGGGGTCAACTCCTTTCCCCGGGGAGCTGCCCGTGGGAGAGATGAAAAGGCCACACCCATTCTACGGAGGACCCGGCTCAGTGCACATCGAATCCTGGGCACGAGTGAAGTCCTCAGAGAACCCAGGACCTGGACATGGAAACCACCATCATCTGGAAGAAACAATTTGCATCAAAGAGATGACCCAGGTGGCATGGGAAGGAAGTTTACAATATTTTGGGTGGGGGGAAGGTCATCCTAAAGAACATGCACCCAAACGTCTTACTTTTGGAGATTTTGAAACACGCACAAGTGGAGAGTGTGTTACCTGGACACCGAAGAAAGAACATTAATATCACTTGGGGAGCACCCCCCCCATCACCCAATAACTGCCCAAAGATCGCTTCTCCAAAATAACATGGTGTTAGGGATTTAGAGTCAACCTCTGTCACCTCCGTCAAGGCTGCCTGGGGCCACCTACAAGACGCCGTTGAAACGCACACCCATGGCACTCAGTCATGTATGTGGCCCAGGCCACGGACCCCGCCGAGTCTCCTCTGGGTGTGGGTTCCACGGGTCTGACCCAACGCTGATATTTCCACATGGACACTGTCCATTTAATTTACTGGCCCTATACTTGCTTTTCAGAGTGAGAATATTAAAATATGACCTCGCCAGGACTTTGGAAATGAGCCAATGAAACAGGTTCTTGTCAATAGGCCATGAAGGAAGACCCGTCGGATGGATGTATTCAATATCGTCTTCTAAAACAGAATGGATTCTCTCTGCTCGTCACAGAAAATTGGAAGCCGTGGCATAAATTCCAGGCACTAAAGTACGTCTTTATATTAAAAACAAAGCACAACAAAACTCAGTGCTTGTTTGGTGAAATAATCTATGGGCTACTCAAATAACTTTACAAAAAGTTATTCTGTGATACCAGTTTTGAGTTAGGCGTTTCAACTGAGATCAGCTCACCAAAGCACAGAGTCTTTCCTTTGGGTAAAATAAAGAAGAAAATCAGTGAGTTAAAGAAATGGTTTTATATTCCTGTGAAAATGTATTTTTAAGCCACTTTGGTCTTAATTGAATGTGACATCGAATAGTTAAGCTTTCTGTCTTTTCGTGGCCACCCAGTTCAATTCTTCAGAAATCTCCAGAATGACCTAAAATTGGAATAAGCTCAGCAAGTGCTTGTTAAGCATTTTTCCCCCTCATGCATATAACTTTTTATGAGAAGAATACTTAATACTTTGGCTCTCGTGGACTAGTTCTGCCGAAAAGTTGCATCATTGCTTTATAAGCAAGGAATTGAGATAGCTGGTCAGGGTCATAATTGACGGGTAAACGAACATGTATTCAAACCCAGATAGATAAATAGATAGATAATCGGGGAAGAGAACTGTCTTTGCATAACACGAAAGCATATAAAAGCCCACAAGCAAATATCTCATAAAATGAAAAAAAGTTTACTGAACTTTCAAAAGTATTTGCACTATTGTGAAACTACTTGTAACAAGAACCAATCACCAAATCTACATTCTAAAGTGTTCATGTGACTCTTCCAAATTTTGTCATTCAGCATCCACCACGGATTCTCGGTCTTAGTGATATTTGACATCTAAATAATTCTCTGTCACAGGAGCTACCTGGTGCATGGAGGGTATTGAGCAGAATCTCTGGCCTCCACTCACCACATGACAGTATGACCCCCTCGTCCCCGTGGTGACAACCAAAAACATGTGTAGACCTTGCCAAACACCCCCTGGGGGACAGACTCTCCCCAGCTGACCACCATGGATGTCAACCTACAACATAATTTTCTTAGCAGTTGCAATTCAGTTCATCCTAGTTTGTGATGATTAATTTTATGGGTCAACTTGGTTGGGCCATTGTGCCCAGGTATGGAGTCAACCGTTATTCTAGATATTTCTGTAAGGGTGCATGTTGGTCGACATTGACATTTAAATCGGTAAAGCAGACTGCCCTCCATCACGCAGGTAGGTCTCATTTAATCAGCTGAAGGCCTGAAGGGCGCAAAGACTGAAGACGAAGGAATTCTGCAGCAGACAGCCTTTGGACTTAACCTTGAAGTCTTGCTGGAGTCTCCAGACTTCCTGCTTACCTACCCAATCACATTTTGGGCTCTCCAAACCTCCACAACTGTGTGAGCCAATTCCTTGCAAGAAATGTCTCAATGGATGGAGGGATGGATGGATGGATGGATGGATAGAGAGGTGGATGGATGGGTGGACATGTGGGTGGATGGATGGACAAATGGATGAATGGAGAGGTAGGTGGATGGATGGATTCATGGATGGATGGATGGATGGATGGAGAGGTGGATGGATGGGTGGACATGTGGGTGGATGGATGGACAAATGGATGAATGGAGAGGTAGGTGGGTGGATGGATTCATGGATGGATGGATGGATGGATGGAGAGGTGGATGGATGGGTGGATATGTGTGT
Organism: Micronycteris hirsuta; assembly: GCA_004026765.1. NCBI lineage: Eukaryota > Metazoa > Chordata > Mammalia > Chiroptera > Phyllostomidae > Micronycteris > Micronycteris hirsuta. Next base: position 4,975 of record PVJI01029862.1, read on the forward strand.
GGATGGATGGGCAGATAGATGCATGGACAGGTAGGTGAGGAAGGAATGAATGACAGATACATGGATAGACACATAGATACACCTTGTTTACCTACCATATTCATCTTGTTGGTTCTGAGTCCCTGACTAACACATAGTGGTTCTAGAGTTCATCTAGGAGAGGTGTGTTTCCCTTTTTCTCATCGTAGAACCTGGGCTTTCACCCCACTTTTCCTCTGAGTCCCACTTTCTTCACTGTCCCACAGGCCTTCCGACGCCAAGGCCCTCTGGAGGTAACTGCTTGGTGGTGTGAAGCCCTGCAGTGTGCATGGATTCTGAAACTCTCACGACACACTCACTGTCCGGTAGGTGAGACCTGGCCTTGGAATCTGATGATCTTCTTGGAATACTTCCTTCTTCATGAACTATTATCTGTTGGCTGGGGAGCTTAGCAGGTCGAAAACATGCTTCTCTCTTATTTTTTCAAAAAAAAATCTATATTTAACAGTCATTGAGCAAGGAGTTTTTGTATTTTTTTCAATTGAGAATGAAAAAAAAAGTGCATCAAACAACCATTTTAAAGTGGCCAATTCAGGGGCATTTTGTATATTTACAAAGTACACAATCAACAGCTCTGTCCCGTTCAAAGACCTCCTCATCTCCCCAAAACATCACTTCACACGTACCTCCCCCTCCCCCATGCTTTTCAGTTGTCTGCGAACTTGCCTGTTCTGGACATTTCATGTAAATGAGATCACACCCTATGTGGTCTTGGTGTCTGGCTTCTTGAATCATGTTTTTGAAGTTTATCCACATGGAATAATATACCAGAGGTTCCTTCTTTCTTTTTTTTCCTTTTTAAAAAATTTAACAGCTTTATTGAGAAAGAGCCATGCATTGTGATTTGGTGGTGGGGGGGCGGCAGGTGACTACTGATCCATGTGTTGATCGATTATCACCATATGGATTCAGTGTGGATGGTGAAGAGTACCATTTCCAGTTTGCAGTCTCTTTTTTTTTTGGCTCATTCATTCACCCACTTACCACACATAAGAGAACTGGCAGGTTCTTATCTTGTAAAACCCTTGATTTAAGAAAATTGCTCATTTCTCACAAACATATCTGCAGGTTTGCATTGGGTTCAAGGCATCATTCAATGTTTCAGTGGCACACACCCATCCGCTCGCTGCACACTGCAATGTGACCTGCCATGCAGTGCATGATTTCACTCTCAAAAAGTAGGAAATGGAAGGAAGCAGCTCTCAGAAAACTTTCTGGAACCCGAGCTTGGGTTCCATCATGCTAGGCACGCCCGGCTGTCATCGACTTATAAAGTCAGGGGAACAGGCGAAAATACATAAAATATCTACACCCCCGTGACTCTCGATGGCCAACTGGTGTATCCGAGAAAATGTATAAAAAGAAGCTCAAAAATATGAGAGATTCCTGCAAGCATTCCAAGACAGCTGGGTGGAATTAGGATAATATTATGATTCCGCACTATTTTGTAGAGCTGTTTGGGATACGCACACAAACATTAAAAGCAACGCAGAAATAAACATCTTTTCACTCTGTCTCCACTTTGATGTCCTTATCTTTGAAGAAAATTATCCAAGTTCCAAGGGAAATAAATAGTTCTAAACATGAGTGTGTCTTCCGTGCGGCCTTTGAGATGAGCAGCGAGCAAGCGGAAGGGAACTGGCCACGGACCTTTCTGAATCCCCGTGGTGAAAGGAGGTGCAGGCGTGCAAGGGAAAAGAGCGTGTGCACGCTTCTGAGTGATCAACGTCCCGATAAAAAGCCACTCACCCCGTGCTTCACTTTTTTTTTTTTTTTTTTGGTCATTTATTGGAAAGCCGACAGAGAGCAGCATTCATGCCCAGCTCTTTCATCTCCTGTGGCCAAGACGGAGATGATAAACTTGTTCGTCCTTCTTGCACCACCTTGCACCACCGACCCGAGACACACACGGGTTGCTTCTTCTTTGTTTCAGTAAAGGGATTTTTTTAAAAAACAAATTTTCTGTTATTGTGGTAATAACACACAACACGAGATCCACCTTATTAAGGATGCTTTTCACTGCTCACGACTGTGGCCTGTAGGCTAGGAGCTCTGCCGGTGGAGGCTTCTAGAACGTATTTGCCTTCTGAATTTTCTGAAAGTCCGGGGCCTGGCAGTGGAATGAAAGTGTCGCCGAAGACCGTGGTGTCACCCACCAGGGTTTTCGTGTCTGTAAAAAACCTTTAAAAAACCCCAAACTCCAAATGATGTCTTCCGTGGCAGATGTAAAATCAGCCAGCGGTGCCGATTCCGTACTATTCATCTCTGCCTTCTTGACATACATGTGTAGGGAGGCAAGACAATATTTTATTGCACAAATATATTTTTTATTTATATTTATTGTTGACACTAGCACAAATATCTCCATTTCCCCCGCCTTCGCCCCCTTCTCCTCCACCCCTGCCCCCCTTTCTTGTGTCTGCACCACGTGCTGCCTGCATCCACGGGTGAGGCATACGGGTTCTTTGGCTGGTCCTTCCCCTTCTTTCCCCCAGGTCCCGCCCCTGCCCTCTGACAGCTGTCAGTCTGTTACCTATATTGCATTTTATTTTTTTTCAGGCAGGTCTTATTTATTTTATTTTTATCATGTAGTATGTATTTTAGTCAAGCTTTTTTTAAATTTGTGCATTTTATTTATTTTTTTAAAGTATATTTTGTTGATTATGCTATTATTGTTGCCCCATTTTTTTCTCCACTTTATCTGCCGGCCTCTCCGTCTTCAGCTGGCCTCTGCCAGCCCTGTGCCCTGGGCAGCTTGGTTGTGCGGAGCTGTGTCCTATCCCGCCCCTGCCTTGGCATCCATTGCTCAGCATGTCCACTCTGCTGAGCATTGGACATTGGTCCATCTCCCCCGCTCAACACACACACACACACACACACACACACACACACACACACACACACACACACACCAGGAGGCTCCCAGGTCTCCCTCAACAAGCTCCCTCACACCTGCCCCGGGCTGGCCACCTGCCCTACTCTGTCCACGTCCAAGGAAGTGGGATTTAACTCCTTTGACAACTCCCATGGAAGCTGTCCTAAATGAGGGCCCTGATTACAACTTCTCACATCCAGTTACCACCAGGGAGGGGGCTTATTTTTGGCTCCAGACCACAGTTGAACGGAGATGGTGAAAAGCAGCTCCTTCGTAAGAATCTTTTAGCATAATGAGCAATAAAAGAGACGTCCCAGGGAGTTATCCCGGCAGACTTCCCCCAACTGCTGTTCCGACGCATCCGCTTTTATGTCAGGCCAGAGGAAGCTAAGTGTGTTTCTTCATGATGGCTCATGGCACACACATGCATCTATTGGGGTGCTTGGGGGAAGCTTTCTGATATTCGCTAGTGATTTTGGAGAGCAGTTTTGTGTCTCTAATCCACCCGCTGTCCCCTAGGGAGATGGGTCAAAGAAACTCAATGTCAGTTCCATTCTCATCTGTGTTCTCCTTAATTGATTCAGTTCTGACTTTCTGATGCAAAGTGGCACGGCTGAAGTTTCCTGAAAAAACTATCACCATATTTAAATTCTGTATGTCTTTTAATCATCTCCCTATGCTGGGGAGGAGGGGGGGATGTTTTAAATTATCATTTACATGATTTACATATTTCTGACATGTTTTGAACAGGTTTCATAGGATTGGTAGGAAAATCAATGCATTCTGTAAAATTGAATCTTATGCACATTGCAAGGAGGAAAAAGTGTGGACATTGTGTGCAAGCCAGGGAGCTGAAATCTAATTTTCTTCTAAAAGAACGAAAGCTGAGGAAATTCTCTTTTCCAAGATTAGAAACCATTCAAACTTCATGAGTTTGCTGTTTTGATCAAAATTTAAATCTCTTCCAGATTTCTACCCCGAGGGGAAAAAAAAAATATGGGTTCATGCTTTTAGCAAAGCAAGATCAAAATAGTATATTAAATACTCCCAGAAGACTTCTTGTACATACAAAAAATATTCAGTGAGTTAATATGAAATAAATCAGAAACAGAGCGCCTGATCCTTCCTTGGATTATGCGAGCGTTTAACCGTTAAGAAGATCAGGGATTAGAAAGGAGGAGGTGTATGAAAAAGAGCAATCATCCGGAGAGAAACATCTGAAAATCCTCCTTGTGGTTCAGAGCCACTCCACCCAACAAAACTCAAGTCACATATGGGAAGTAGGAATGTCCTGTCTACGTTCTTTACACAACGTGGAATCTGCCCTATGTACGTTTTCGGGGCTTTTGGGGGGAAAAACAAGGAAAGGGTAATGATGGAGTAACAATGGCAGATTAGGCAGCAAAGCCCTTGTCCTGTGCCCAAGCCAAGTCATAAACAAACAAAATCCTCTCTAAAACATAAATTCCTGTCACGGTGTCCAACTGCCCTGGTTCTAAGGGAATTCCCTTGGGAAACCCACGCTGAGCCTGGCCCGACTCCAGGAATTATCCACTTAAAGAGACGGTGCCCTCTGAAGAATATCCGGCAGCTCAAACCAGCCACCCCCTGTCCTCAGACTCTGCTGGACCCTCAGGTCCCTTCCAGGGCCCACGGAACCAGCGGCGAGCTTGCCTTCCATGTTGGAGTTTATTATCGCCAGCCGTGTGAGTGACTCCACATGTCCAAGAAATAACGCATTTGCTCATTCAAGAGCCCTATCAGTTAATAGCAAAAAGCCATCAGCTGTCTATTTGCCTTCCTTTCTGTGGGTCAGCGATTTAGACTGGGCTGGGCTCGGGGCGGGGTCGTCGGTGTGGTGTCTTCTGGTTGAGCATGGGTGGCTGGGTGGCCCAGGCTGGGGGCCCATCGCATGCCTGGCCTTTGGCGTGGGTGTCGGGGGGCCACATTCGTGTCTCAGGGCCACTACCACCGACCGCCACCGCCTTTGTGATTTTCAACATCACCTGGTCGAAGAGGCACCAGCAGGCTACAAGCCGGAAACCCTGACTGTATCTACAACAGAAGTGGAGAAGTGGACCCTAACCAGTCTGGCCTAAGTAATATAATATTTTATATATATATATTCGAATCTCCTTTGCAGTCTACGCTTTACTTGAGTCTACGCTTTTTTATTTTTCATTGCTGTTCATTTGTCTCCATTTTACCCTCCCCAACTCCCCCCCACCCCAGCCATCCCCACTTCCCACCCTCGATTCTACCCCTCTTTGCTTTTGTCCGTGGGTCCGTTATAGTTGTTCCTGAAAACCCTCCCCCTCCCCCCATTATCCCCTCCCACCTCCCCTCTGGTTACAGTCCCTTTTTGTTCCTCATTTCAGCATCTCTGCTTATATTTTGCTTGCTGGTTTGTTTTGTTGATTAGGTTCTAATCAAACTTTCTCTTGACCCGGAGATTCCAGATGCAACAAAACCGGAGCTCCTCCCGTCGGTGAACCTGGAACAAAACCCGCAGGGCTCTTGAAAGACAAAAGGAGTGTTTAGCATCCTGTCCTCGTGAAGGACGATGTCTTGGCAGGGAGCTCGTGACAGGGTGTTCAGGGTGCCAGGTGCCTCACAGGAATGCCTCAGGGAGGGGCAGAGCAACTGCCCCCCGTAATATCCCTGCCCCGAGCACCCCGCATCGGGAAGACGTGCGGATACTTAATGAGTGAGCTCATCCCTCAGCACACAGTTCAACTCAAGCTGCGGGCTATAAATAGAACCCCCATTAACTCTCATCTTTGGAACATTAATTTCTGCAGCAGAAGCAAATTTCAGAAATGGACGTGGGGGGGGCACGCCATCTGGGCTCCACGTGTCTGGAAGTGCAAGCGTTCTCAGATACGGACTGTGTCACCAACGGCTTCCGTGGGGGACTCTCAGGTTTGTGCTGTCACGTGCGTCTGCCTGGCTTTCATGGGCCCGAGGAGAAATAAGACAAAAGGGGGCCTCGGAGCTGCAGGACGGTCCCTGGGCTCCCACAGTGGGGACTGGAGAGAGTTTCCTGACAGGAGAGCCCGAGAAATGTCCATGGAAGGACACTCATTTCCCACTGCGCTGAAACGTGGCTTTTGTGTCCTGGCCACGTTTTGTGTCCTGGCCACGTGGGCCAGTGGGTGGGAGTGATGTCCATGCGCCAGAAGGCTGCGGGTTCCATCCTAGGTCACAGGTTCAATATCTGGTCGGGGCGCATATCACAAGCAAACGATGGATGTTTCTCTCTCCCGTGGACGTTCCTCTCTCTCTCTTTCTTCCTCCTTTCCTCTTGCTCTCGAGTCCATAAACATATCGTCAGGTGAGTAGTACAAACCAAAAACAAGCAAAGGTTTTGTTTGTGCATCAACAGATGGAGAATGAACAGTGTGGACAAATTCATCTTGTGAACGAAGCAACTTGTGAAGTAGGTGCGCCGAAAAGTGTGTCCTCTAATCCCCATGCTGTGGACTATCGGTTACCGGAATACTAAGTCAATAATAATAATGGATGTAAAAAGAGACCCATTTTTGAGGTCTTTGTTCCTAAAACTAAGAGGTACATGTAGAAAGCCAGCTTAAGATGATCATGGAAACTTCAAGAAGACTAAACTCTTTTTAGGGTTTGTTTGTTTTTTTTACACCTATTACACTTTTTAAATATTAATTCTACACTGCATGTTAACTCCCAGTGGTGGGTAGGTTTTTCTCTCTGTTTGTTTTCATTTTCTCCGTCTATTGGGATGGCCCTTGATGGATAAGACATTATTTGAAAAATATATGAGGTCATTGCCCAGTTAAGTTCACACTGCAAGTTTCAGCTAAAAGCCCTCACGATTCGACTGTGACGCTCCAAGCATTTCAGAATCCGTGCGTATATTCCTGGCCAAAATTAGGAAAAGATTACTTGGCCTGAGATTCTTTTCCACTCTTATTCTATAAAGACATATTTGATTCTACAGTTTTAGGGCAACCCGCGTTTCCAATGAGGTATCACAATTCAAGCTCGGGCCAGCTGCAGTTGCTGCTCAGACTCGCACGGGGTTCGGACATGTGCTGGCGGCATTGCCGTCCAGTCTTCTGGGGCTTGGCGCCCACGTGTCCGCCGCCGCACGTGGGACCGGTCATCTTTGGGCCAGACGCCAGCTGCTTCGAATTGAGAGACAAAGGCAGGCGTTGACCTCTGTGAGCTGAGAACCCATTCGGTGACACTGGGGGTCCAATATTCACGGGCTTCCACGTACCAGCTCATGTGCTTGTCACCCCAGCCCCCCAGAGGAAGGGTCTAGAATGCCGTATATCAGCACTGAGCTATGGAATTGCAGGTCATGCTGAAGGAAAACAAACCCTCTACCCAAACAAAACCCAGTTCGAGACAATGGTCCGCTTTGAGCCCCAAAGGCACGCCGGACAGATTAGCTGAGCCACAGCCCGGTTCCTATTGGCTTCTAAGATACATTTTTAATATTTAAAATGTTTAAAAGTCTTTCCCCAAACGTTACCTTCTTGAAAGGAGTGAGAAACTCACTGTGGTGGCAGCTCATAAGGAAATCTTTCGTGTCTGCCTTGGCCGGGTGGCTCAGTTGGCTGGAGCACCAAAGGATTGTGGGTTCAGTTCCCAGTCAGGGTGCATACCTAGGCTGTGGGTTCAATCCCTGGTCGGGGAGCATATGGGAAGCAACAGATGGATGTTTCTGTCTCACAGCGATGTTTCTCTCTGTCTATCTCTGTCCTTCTTCTCTGTCTAAAATCAATAAACTTATCCTCGGTTGGGGGTGAAAAAAGAAATCTCCTTTCTCTAAATCCAGCACCACTGATCATGGGTTTCATCAGACCCCAGTACAAAGGGACCCTTGAAAGATTTCGGGGAATTTTACCGATTGTAGGGATGATATCTAGCAGTGCATGTTTGCCCCGGCAGGTGAGAATTCACGCTTCCCCAGAGCAGCGGGCCCATGCGAGTTCTCTGTGAGACTCAGAGCCCTGTGCAGCCGCCGAGGAATCCCGTGGGGCTCACGCCCTGGAGCTGCAGCTGGTGGGAAAGCAGACGGTGCGGCTCAAGCCGTCTTAGGCAAATAAACTACAACCCAACGCAGAGCCGGGGAAATAGTTGGAGTCAGGACTAGGTCTTTCCATTTCCATCTGGCCTCTGTCCTTTCCCAAGACTAGTTTATAATAATGTCAGCGTGATGCCTTTTTCTGGAAGAGCCACACCTAAGACTTGGAAAATTAATGACCGGCGCCCCGTGGTTTGCGAGGCGCAGCTGTTTGCGGTCAGAGGCACCCAGCACGTTTTTCTGCGTGTAATCGTTTTCTCAGGGACCCACCCCTGCAGCTGATATTCTCAGCAGGAGGGGCCGGCCTCGAGGATACCATCCCGGCCCGCAAAGGTCACTAAATGGGACATGCACAGTGACACTTCTATTAGGTCAATCTGCAGGACAGAAGAGCACTCTTTCCAAGCATGTTATTTTGGGTTTTACTCTCTCTCGAGCCAGTTATCTTTATGGAAGCCATTTCCTCTCTGTGTGCATCAGCATCAGCAACTTTTTTACTCAGGAGGATTCCGTCAAACACCCGTTCCTTTGCTCTGGAGTACAAGGATAATGTGGGATATTTTCTTGATTTTGCCTGTCGTTTACTTTTCAGGAAAGTTGCCTTTTGTAACTTGAATTAAGAGACAAATAATCGTTGCATCTTACCATATTTTGTGGTAGAATACATGTAAAAAATAGAAGTTTACATAATTTATAATGTAGGGAGACATTAATAAAGAAATATCACTGACTTCTGGGCAAAATTTTAGAAAGCATGAGATTGGTGATGTTAGCCCACAGATTCCCAAATAGTTGCTATGGGGAGAATATAATAAATAACCTTACCAAAATGCCAAAGCATTTATGCCATTCAGAATTTGGCAAATAAAATTGAAATGCCACAGAGTGGGAGAACATATTCCCCAATATAGCGGATAAGGGGTTAATATTCAAAATTTATAAAGTACTTACAAAACTCAACACCAAAAAAAACACAAACAACTAGATTAAAAAATGGGCAAAGGACTTGAACAGACACTCCTCCAAGGAGGACATACAGAGGGACCATAAACATATGAAAAGATGCTCAATGTCACCAATCATCAGGGAGATGCGAATTAAAACCGCAATGAGATACCACTTCACACCAATCAGAACGGCCGTCATCAACAAACCCACAAAGACTGAGTGCGGGCAAGAAGGTGGAGAGAGGGGAGCCCCAGTGCACTGTGGGTGGGAGTGCAGACTGGGGCAGCCGCTGTGGAAAACAATATGGAGTTCCTCAAAAAATTAAACATGGAACTGCTTTTTGACCCAGTGATCCTACTTCTGGGAATGCATCCGAAGGAACCTCAAACACTGATTCAAAAGAACATAAGCACCCCTATGTTCACTGCAGCATTATGTACAATCGCCAAGATATGGAGGCAGCCCCAGTGTCCATCAGTAGATGAGTGGATAAAACAACTATGGGATATTTCCATGGTGGAATACTACTTGGCCATAAAAAAGGAAAAAAACTAGCCTTTGCAATGGCATGGCTGGACCTGGAGAGCATTATGCTAAGAGAAACAAGCCACTCAGAGAAAAACAAATACCATATGATTTTACTCATATGTGGATTCTAATGAACAAACTGAACTAACAAGCAAAACAGAGACAGGCCCATAGATGGAGAGCAGATGCCAGCTAGTGGGGGCGGGGGCAATGGGGGTGGGGTGCAGGGATTGAGCAAAAAGGAAAAAGGGCTCATGGACCTGGGCAACAGTGTGGGGATTGCTGGAGGGAGGGGGATATTAGGGGGCTAAACGGTAATGGAAAAAATACAATGAAGATTAAATTTGAAAAAACTGAAATGAAGGCGA
>PVJI01029863.1:0-14830 GCA_004026765.1 Micronycteris hirsuta
GGAACCACTGTAAAGGACACATGGACAGAACTAAGGGGGAGGAGGGAGGCTGGGGGGAGGGGGGCTGGAGGGGAAGGGAGGAGGGGAGGGGAGAGGATGCAAATAACTGCAAATTAAACAAAAATTAAAAAAAAAAGAAAAAAAAGAGAGTTAGTTTACCTTCCAGGATGGAGCCTGACTTGCAGCAACTGGAAGGACAAATACAAACACCATGGAATGGAGAACACTATATGTTTCTTCTGAATGATGCCCAGTGCAAAAATGCCTCCTCCTTCTTATCAGTCTGTGAGTTCTCAGCCGCAGAACTAATTGTATCATTGGGCTTATTTGTTTTTCCTATAGGATTATCATACAGAAAGAGTTTACAGTCACAAACTATGACCAACATCCTTTACCACCATTTTTTACCCTCTACTGATTTAGGGATCATTAATTTTGATTCCTTGATGTGACTGTCATATGTGGTTCCCATATCTCTCTATGAATCTATAAACAGGGGTCATGGTTTCTCTTCAGGAACTACTAGGCAAACTCTTGAGCTTGATGTGAGAATCCTCATGAAGTGGATGCCCTGGAGAATAAGAGGTTATCCTGGTGGTGCCAGAGAGTCCATAAGAAGGATTTAAGAACTGTTATAATCTAGTCAGATTTACCTTTTAGAAAAAACTCTACAGCAGCAATGGGAATCAGAAGAGTGCCAATAGTGAAAACTGAAAGATCAGTTTCCTCAGGCCTTCATTATTTATTTTCCTGCATTGCTACAATATCCTCCAGTAGTATTGGAGGTAAAGAGTAAGGTGTAATTTGAGAGGTACTTAATAGGAGGAATCAAGAGAACTTCATAACTAAGAAAATAGCAGGGATATTAAGATTAGGGGAAATTCAGGGTGATGCTTAGATTGCTGACTAAGGGAGGGTGATTAGAGACAGAGCACAAGGAGAGGATGTCATATGGTGAATATGAGATAATACATTACATTTAGTTTTGGACAACTTGAGTATCAAGTATATTTGGGATACATTAGTGGAATTTCAAGCAGGTAGATGGATTTATAGTTAGGGTTTTAATCTTAGAGGAGACATATGAGCTGGCAATGTTAATTTGGGAGTAATGATATAGGTGGGAGCTGGAGACATGGTGTAAATAAAATAAATCATGAAAGAATCTTGGAGCAGAGGACACCCACATGTAAAAATGAGTAGAAGCAGGATTTTGGAAAGGAAACTGTGGAAATTGCAAACAGATGCAGGAGAATGATCAGGAGAGAGTGGTCACTTAATCAAGAGAATAGGGTTTCAAGAAGAAAGAAGCAGTCAACCAAGGTTTATTGAGTGACTACTATATGCCTGGGGATGCCCCAGGGAATTAAAAACAAACTACATTTGCCCTGGTGGAGCTTACTTTCAACTGGGAATAAGTAGACAATAGATAGATAGATGACAGATAGTAGAGTATGAAAGAAGTTGATAGATGTTATGGGGGAAATGACCGGCAAAAGCATATCAGGAGTTCTGGTGTGCAGTTAAAATGGGGCAATCATTGAAAAAGAAATGTTTAAGCAAAGACTTGAAGGAAGTGACACATGAGGTATGTGGATACCTGATGGAATAACTTTCCAATCAGAAGGAATAGCCATCATAGAGGCTCTGAGGTAAACATGTCTAAAATGTTTGTGGGCTAGAAAGGAACCAGTATGCCTGGAGTAGAATGAGTGAAATAGGGAAAAAAATGAACAAGATGAGAAGGCAAGGGGGTTGTACATACAGAAAAGTATTTTTCAAGTCATTATAAGGACTTTGTCTTTATTTTGAGAAGAATATAAAACCAATGGAGAGTTTTGACTTGTGTTCAATGTTCTATTGAGATTATAGTTAGGCATGCAAGGGAAGAAGGAAGGAGATCAGTTAAGAGGCTATTGAAACAATCCAAGCAAAAGATGAAGGTGACTTAGATCAGATCAGACGCATTGAAGGTCGTGAGTAGTGGTCAGATTAAATATACATACATTCACAAACACACACACTCACGATCATATACTTTTTAAATGAGTTTTATTCAAGTACAGTTTAAATAATATAAGATTGCCTGATTTTAATTCTGTGATTCAATTATGTGTCAATTGTATCTTATATGGATGCTATAATGCCTCCTGCTGAAATGAATTGGAATAGTTAGTTTTCCCCAAGAGTATTACGTTAAGGTTTTAAGAGTATTACACAATGACTTTGGCAATGAGAGAAGGAAAAAGATTTGGTAACTATTAAATAACTGGTTATTTCAGCCAAAGATAAATAAAGTCATGAAATAGAAATGTGAAATATGGGCTTGCTTTGCACAACACAAGCCCTCAATAATACAGAAAGAATAACTGCATGCTATTCCCAGATGCAAGCCACTGGTGTTAATGAGAAAAGATTTCTTACTTTTAGATGTAGATGGGAAAAAAATTGGGGTACATACTCACACTGTCTGCATACTTCACCAAGTAGGGCCCAACCAGACTTGTCCTACACAGGACCAAAGGTTAACAATGACTACCTTGTTATTGGAAGAAACAGTTCGCTGTGTTTGGATTGCCAGCCAAAAATCAGTCAGAGCAGTGACTATTATTGAAAGTTTTCTGGTTGGCCAGGCTATTTCTAAAAGGCTAACAGTAACACTAGTTATGATTTATTGAATACCTACTATTGACCAACTAAAAATTTTGATATGTTAACATTTTTATTTTTCACAAACCCATGATGTATTTTATCTTCTTTTTATAATTGAAGCAAATTCTTAGAGAAAAGTGAAATGCAGACCTAGTTCTGAAGTCTAAACTCTTAATCCTATATCAGCCTAAGGGGGGGATCCATAATTTAAGACATTCAAATGAACTTACAGCACATGATAGAATATTATTGGTGCAAGAGCAAAAGAGGTGGTGGGAGCAGGATGGAACATCTTTAGTATAGTAGTTATTACCTACTGGGAATGATGAATTTACACTCATTTTATTTTCGGTGAAAACCCCAGCTTCACAGAGACTTCTGTAGGGGAGAAAGTGGGATGTGTGGAGATTAGAAAGCTGATATAATATGTAGGTAGATTGATTACAGGTTAGCCCCCCAAGGCATTTTGTAGCAACCTTGAATGGAGCAAGCACCAGTGCAATGTTAGTGTATGATGATAGGAGCTGCATGAAGGAGTGCTGAGTTATATTGAGGCCTTGAGGGCCTCCACGGTGAACCCCAAATGGTTGCACTATCTATGGGCAGGGGGAAAATTAGGATGAACTTCTCATATAGGTAATTAAGGGAGAGTCACTGGGCTGCTATCTATGCGTTGGCTGGCAAAGTAAGTGCCCTTCCAGGCAGGGTTCATTCCCTTACTTGCACACTTAGAGACTAAGGAGACAAACAGGTACTTGGCCTGGCTCCTGCAGCTCCTATCATCATCTCAGCTATAGCAAGGCATCCTGACAATGATGAGAAACACCCTGATTGGAAATTACTCATGATTGATGATAACATATGGAATCCAGATTTGTTTTCAATCCAAAGGAGTTAGAAGACTAAATTACAAACTGGGGCAAGTCATTTCCACAGTCAAGTCTTATGATATAAATATCCTGAAAGCAGATTATGACATATGCACTTCTGTTTCAGGAGAAAAACAGCTTACTGAACACAATACATTCAAAATCAGAACAAAACTTATCTCTGAAATTGGAAATGGACCAATAAAACTAGAGGGGAATAGTTTGGAAATCCTGCTCTGTACTTGAATGCTAGGGGAGTAACTGTATCTCATTTAAGTGATTAATTTTGAGAACTATGTCACACATCTATTTATATATGAAGGGGATTTTAGCTACTATTTGCTAATTTCTGCTCAAAAAATTAGAAGAAAAATGTGGAAAACATGATGGGTCTATTCATTTGTATCTACTTAGGATTTCAGTGCACAGTGTCAAGAACCTTGTTTTGTAGTCTAACTTTGTTAGAATATAACACCCCCCTCCTATATTTTAAAGTACAGCAATTGTTTTACTTGCTGTAAAATTAAAAGCTGTTTCTCATTATGAATTTTATTCTCATAAGACACTATAGTCTGAGGAGCCAGTCAATGTATGTCCACAGGAAAGAACTCATAAGCACTTAGCACTTTTATTTGAGTTCTCTGTTTCCCTAGTGAGGCCTCAGAAGTGTCTGAAGAGAAAATAGGAAATGTACTATGTAAGATGGGCAGGACAAGTGACAGTGGACTTAAGTTAGGAACTTCTTGATATCAAGGTAATGGTAGTTGCTGGTGCACGTAAGTTGGGGCATGATATCCAGCCTACATCCTATGTCCTTCCCATGACCTATGAATTGTCATAGGGGAGGTATCTTGCAGTCTTGTTGCTCTTCTTATTGAACATTTTATTGAGGTAATTGTAGATCTACATGCCATTGTCAGAACTAACACAGACATATCCTGTGTACTTTTTACCCATACATTTTCTTTTTTGTTTTAAAGATTTTATTTATTTTTAGACAGAAGGGAATGGAGGGAGAAAGAGATGGGAAGAAACATCAATGTGTGGTTGCATCTCACATGGACCCCCTGGGGACCTGGCCTGCAACCCAGGCATGTGCCCTGACTGGGAATCGAACCGGCGACCCTTTGGTTCACAGCCTGCGCTCAATCCACTGAGCTACACCAGCCAGGGCCACACATTTTCCACTAACAGTAGCATCGTCTATTGCTTCTTATTTTGTAGGAATGTATGTCCCTAAAAACAGGACCAGGGTACTCTAGTTAAAATGTTAAAGTACATGTAGAATAGAGTCAAGCTGCCAATTTCCTTGTACCTCCAAGCAGGTTTGCTTCGGAGACCATGGAGAATGTTAATGTAACTCTTATAGCACAAGCTTCAAATTAATCTATTTTAATTACTTGCTTCAAATTAATCTTTATGGGAGGTGGTAGCCCTGAAAGAGGCTGGGATATATACATTTCAACCTGACAAGCTCTAGAAAGGGAGAGGGAGAAACCAAGATCCCTGATTTAGTGAGGTGATAGAAATGGGAAAAGCATCACCAAAATGGGTCTGAAGATTTAGCAGAATAGGATGATTTCATGGGAAGTGTTTCTGATGTCAGATATGGAAAACAAAAACAAGTAAAAAATATTGGCTATGAAACTGTAAGTGGGTGAGTCACCCCAGTATACTACCCAGAGGTTACTAGAACTAGGGACTGATGTGAATATTGCAGATATATAGATACATAGAGCAGCAAGCACAGTAGCAACAAGACAGTGGCATTGGTACAGGATTAGTGAGAGGCAATGGCAGTAGTGATGCTTGACATAGGTATGTGGGAAGCCACCAGATGCTACCCAAGTGTCTGGGAGCCAGGGCCCCATGGAATGTGAACCACCATAATTTGTGGAGCACTTCAGGGATTACCCCCTCCCCACTTCAGCAGGTGAAGGACTTAGATGAGGCTAGAGTTCCAGAAATGGAGCTAGTAGGGCTGAGCAGTAGAGTAATACATTTATCGTTTTCTGAGACTCTGTTCCTTCAAGTTGTTGTGGCAAAAGAAAATGTCTTTTAAATTTTATTTTTTGATGGACTATATTGGTAATTTGATAACACATAAAAAGTATTTCTACTTCATTTAATAGATTAAAAAATAGTTGGGGGAAACCTAATCAAAGATGGACGAATATGAGGTTGATAGTAAGAGTGGCAACTCAGTAATGTGTACATATGGGCTGTAGAGAACTTGGCTCTTTAAAGACTAAGTTCTGGGATTCTCATTCCTTTGCTTCTTCACATTTACAGAAAATGCCACTTTTGTATGGAGAGATTCAGTGAGAGAAATAAAGCTTGCATGTAAACACAGTGAACTTAGGAAACAACCAAATAACAGTTGGTAAGATATTAATCCATTTATAGGGAATATAGTACCACTTGTATCCACTTTAAAAGGGTATCAAATTACATATACATGCTCCAGAGGGTCATTATACCCACTGTACAATTAATATTGGTGGAACCAACCTACAGTTTGCTAAATCTCTGGTATTTTTGTCTAGAGTATTGAGGACTCAGAGTTTCTGACAAAACTTACTCCAATAGGTGCATCTAGAAGCTTTGAATGAGCTTTACTGTCATTTAGTCATATTCGAACATGGTTTTTAAAAGAAATGCCATCCTTTTCAGAAATGTCCACAGTGCCCGACATATACCAGGAGGTGAAGATACATTTTTTGAGTGAAAGAGTGAGTGAGTGGATGCATTTCTTAGTAATGTGGGTTGGGAATCTTTTTGCTGACTTGTGGACCTTGATACTAGACATAAGATAAAAACTAAATATTACACAGATGGCTTTACATGTTTAGAATTTTCCAAGAAGAAAGAAAAACAAAATATATATTTACTACATATTATTTCCTTTGGCAGTTTTCCTTCACCTAAGTTTTATATCTGCCGGGCTTTTGACCTGCATTGAGTATACATATTTGTCTACCTGAATTATTCTATGTAAGAAACAGATAGAGACTGTGTCTGATTTATTTTGTGGCCGACTCTACAGGACGTTTCTTATATTGTATTTCCTGGCCTTGACACCTGTGAGTGCTGCACTTCAACCTGTGAAGTAAGTAAAATTGCAAATGTTGAAAAGGTAGGGGAAAGGTGATAGAAAGGAGAAGTACCAGCTCATCGATGTTTGTCATTTTTATTTGCAATACTTTAGGTCCAAGTTTCAAACTGCAATATTTTTACACTCAAGACACAGTCATGCACAATCCATATTTCAATTTTCTATTGCTTCAACCACAATTTAAAATAACAATATTGGAAACAAAAAAGTTCTTAAAAAGATAAAATGCTGAGGTCAGAAGGATGGAATCATTCCATCAGCAGGTCTACAAAAGAAATAATTTACTTAAAAATCAAACAAAAAGACCATAAATATCTTTAATCCAAAGTTACAGAAGAATTTCACTACACGTTTGTTTACAGATAACATTTTAACAAAAGTAATATACAGCCAACTGAGATACAATTCTGATAAACATTGAAAATGTAGGTTCTCCTCAACTTGCTTCGTCTGGATATTATGAGAATAATCTCAGTAGACATCAGTGCCCTATGATCTGGCTCCTCCTTGCTGATGTACTGCGATTTAAAACTCAACCCCCTAATGGTCATAGGATTCTGTGAAAGATCTTATAATCACTAATGAATATAGTATATGTGGTCCATAAAGCACACCACACACAAGTACACACAATGAACTTGAATTTTTCACTTAGGGCTGGTTGGCACTCTACTATAGGCAAGGAATTGGGACTGTTCACTAACTACTGTCCAGTTTATCCTCTTTCCAGCATCGTACTCATATAAATGGCCACTCCTTGTGGGAGTTGTAATCAGAAATGCTATCTTTGGCTCCCAACAAGTAGATTTGTCAACATTCCTTAATGCTAATAGCACATAATTACATTTTTATCTCTCTCTTTGCAACCTGGAAGTGTGTAAGTCCACTCTTAGTAGTAGTTCCAATCACTACAATGCATGGCTTCTGCCATCTTGTGCCATTTTGAAGTAAATTCTATAAAGCCCAGCGTTGCTTCATTGGAAGAAGAGGCTCAAGTATAGTTCTATTCTAGCAAGTGTGACAGTGTATTTTTGTTCTAATCGCAAATACTGGCTACAGCTTAATGAAAACCAGACTTTACGTACAGAGTATATGTAAAATGAAAACTGGGAACACTCAACAGAAAAGGGGACATTAAAAGCAAACCAAAGCAAACCAAAACAACATGAAGGAATTGGAAGGCCGCCACAGTTTTATCAACATTCCCTAGTAATATTAACTTGATATACTTGAGTTTTTTCATCATCTTTCATAGTGCTACTTAACTGCCACATAAGAGATCCAGGCTTAAACATGTGATATTTGCTATCACTTTAAGCAGGTTGATTTTACAAGGCACCTATAATACCACAGAATGTTAGAGCTTTTGGAAAGACCCTGGAAATCATCTACTCCAATACTCTTATTTTACAGATAAAGAAATAGCCATGACAAGGTTAAGTGACTTGCCAAAAGATCACACAGTAAGTAACAGAATCCATGTCTCCTTATTCCTAGACAAACACTTCTTCCATTACATCTGACATTCTCTACAATTGCTGTTCGTTTCCTCTTAGGTACTAAATGAGGTGAACATGGTAACTGCCTTACTGTTGGTATTATGCAATAGCACTCACCTGATGGCAGCTTCCAAAGGAGACTCTGATGGCACTAACAAGTTTCTATAAGTTTATCTTGTAAGTTCAACTATATTACATGGCAGTAAATGTTACTTGTATTATAGTATACTTGTACACAGAAGTGTGCACATGGAGGTGATATTTCAGTTCCCACATTTTCAGATTCAGTTAGATATTATTCAATATTAAACAGACATTCCCAATGCATGAGGAGTTGGGTTATATTCATTTAGTTACTGAAGGAGCGTGGGATCAGAAAAGGAAAGAAAAAAATTAAAGCTAACCAACTTAATGATTATATATCATGAACAAATCTCTTATGAAAAAAATTCTTTCTTAGGAAAAATGTTTCCATTATTTCCAAGGCCCCATATTTCCATCCCAATCCACATGCAAAAATATGTTCAGAATTGTGTGTTAAGTTCATTCAAAATCCAAGGCCTATTAGACTGTCAATTTACAAATGCTGAAATGCAGTCCACTTGCTTGGAGATTAGGAGAAGCTCGCATCACTGGCCATGCCTTTATTTAACTGAATATTAACTTCAAGTAGCTTAGAAAAGGACCATGGGATTCAACTAGGGATAGTAGGGTTAAGACTTCCATATATTGAGAATGGTCAGTGCAAAGCCTGTGGGTCCTCTAGGTACAAAGTCTGCTCTTGACAAAATTAACATCTGAGGCTACTACCTCATTATAAGAGACCTCACCTAAAATTTCTTTGGTGTGTTACAACGAAATTCCCCTCTTTTGGTAAATAGTCCCCCTTTTCTCTTTAACAATGATAACTACTGCATACAACGTATAATCAAGCAGTACAGTAAGTACATAGAGGCCATCTCAGACAAAAGCTAACAGGACTGTGACTAAATGCCAACAGGAAAATGCAGTTCTAAATATTTGTCTTGATGTTTTCATAGTTAGCTTTTAATTGCAAGTCATAAAACTTTTATTGCAATCAATGGGAATTGCCTACTGGTCATTAAAAGAAAAATTCTACCTGAGTGATATAATATCTTTTCACACAAGGAAATATTGGGATTTGGAAATTTTATCCTTCTATTCTCTAAAATTCAACTTGAAACTCTGCTAAAATGATCCAGAAAGGGGATACCTGAAACATTATTATCGAGGGAGGCTAATCAAACATCACCTCTTCAATAAAGTAACCAAAACAGAAACCTTGAGGTCATACCAAAGTGGAGAGCAGCCAGTTTTAAAGCAGAAGGATGTGTTTGGAGTTGTAATAGTGACATCTCCATAGCTTTAACTCAGAGATAATAATCCCCTAAGAAAGGAAATGCCATACTGACTGTGTGGCAACATCGGCACCCAAGCAAATATAAAACCTATGGAATAATTGTAAAAAGCAGATACCTGTGCCCTGCATGCTCTGGGCTCTTGCCAGAAGGCATCTGTTTCTGGCATCTTTTCTATTTTTCTATTGTCCCCTTTCTGATGTTTATTTATTATAAAGCAATATTATAACAATATCAAAAAATTTTTTTAAAGAAAAAATTTTGTATAATCTCATCACCTTAACTGATTTCAATTCTCTGTGTTCCTGGTCTTTGTCCATATGCACACTTATTTTTACATAGTTGTAATCCCTGTTTATGTTATTTAAAAGTGATTTACAGAGTCTCTGTGAGAACTTGCAGCCTCGTTAGAAATTAATAACCCATTCAGTAATTGAATATAATTATTTACATGATCTTTGAGCTGAGATATATTCTTTATAGACAAACTTCTCAAACTACCAAAACATATATATATAGACAACAGGAAACAATTTAATATTTCTTTTTGTTTTAGCAATGGAATGTGCTTCACAGGGGAGGGATAGATGTAGGAATCAGCTGGTTAAACTCAAATGATGGGGCACAATTCACAAGCCTGAAAGAAATCTGAATAACACAATTAAAGAATAAATACTTGAGTTAAATCTTCTTACATGACTTGGCCATCCAGTAGCCAAAATGGAACATGGATGCACAAGTATTTACAATGACACACAGATGAGATCAGCAAGAACAAAGTCATTACCCAGCAAGCTGACTGATTTGAGAAGATTATGTCATCCAAAAATCCTCAGGGGATTATGACAACTCACTGGATCCTTGTTACAACATTAATGTTCTTTTTTTCTTAAATAAATAATCTCTTCTGTGCTTCTCACCCTTCCCTGCCTTTCCCACTGCCCTATGCCTATCTCAGGACATTTTGCAATCAACATTCGATGATGTGCCCTCATTATCTCAGGGCACACTAGCAACTTGAAAGATCTGGATAGACTCACCTGTGTCAAGATGAGCTTTAAAAAAAATCCAGGGTAAGGGATTAAACTATTAACCATCTGGAATCCAAGTTGTTCAAATGTATAATACTTAATAGAAATATACATAACTCTCCAACACAGGAAAGGGTCTCCAGAAACTTTTTATTTTAAATTTTACATAGATATAAATTTGTAAGAGAAAAGCCTATTGGAATATATTATAAAATCTTGGTACAGTGGAATGTGACAAAGAAGTACCTGGCTCCTCGTGGTTAATATGCTGAATTAAAGGCATAAAAGAGCAGCCATTTCTCTGCTTATAGTGAGCTGAAGGATCAGAGCTCCAGGTCTCCCTCACTACAAAAGGCCTTTATAACATAAAAGGGATGCTAATTGTCAACTAGGAATTTCCAACCAGGTTTGGGGCTCTTTCTATTGGAAGGGCATAGTTATCAATGTTCTGAATTCTATCTGCATCCCAGGTATTATTTCATTGAATTCCCTGGCACTATGAATGGAAAAAATACTTAATTTTAAATGAAATAAAAATTATCCTCCTTTCTCTCATTAGGACAGCATGGCATTAAAATATTCAAGTCCAGCCATGATTTTGCAAATTCTAATGTGGTATGTTTCAAATTAATCTTTTCATTTGATTTTCTTTTCACATGTGTTGTTTTATTCCACTGTGGACATTTCTGGGGGGGTTCAAGACCCTCCCAAATTTTAGTCAAAGAAAACAATAGGAAAATAGGAAATCCACTAATGGTGTCATCTCCTAAATATAAACATGCACTATATGGGTAGCAGAAACTTTCCAATAAAAGTGCTTCCATTTTAAGTAATAGAAAATGGTTAGATGGATGGATGTACCTTGGCAAAGGAGAGAGGCCCAAGGCACTGATCTCTTTCTCCCTCTTGCTGAATGTAGATAGGCTCTATTCAGATTCTTAATATACTACCAATCGAGAAGACTTCTGAAACAAATTGCTAGCTTTTTGAAGGCTTAGAGAAAGAACTTTGCAGAACTTATAAAATGTGACAATTCATTTAAAAGAGAAGCATATCCTTTTCTATGCAAACACCCTCCATATATTTTTCTACTCTCAAAAGATTCAGGAAGTTCTAATTGTTGATTTTTTTTGACAAATAGCCACATGGTGAAATGACAGTCAAATTTTCATATTTTCTCCAAGCCACAAAAGTAATTCAGTTGGACTTATGTTTCTTGGGACATATGATTGCACACCCTAATTATTTTCATTGGAGAACTTCCAGATCTTTATGAGCAAGTTTCTCAAATTGAAAAGCCCAAAAGACTAAGTACGAACACACTATAACTTGAAACAGAAATTGGTGGTATATAGGGAAAATGGGAACAAATTCTTACAGCCAATGTTGATTGGGATGTAATTTTCATTGACCTCCCATTTCTTACAGAGTTGAATGCTTACAAAAATATCTCTGTTCTCCAGACCTTTTAAAATTTTTTAAATGTTATAAGTTGTCAAAATAAATAATTTTTTTCATAAGCAAATGTTGGTTAATGGGTCTGTTTCCTCCTGATTTGTCTATTTTACAGTGCACATGTTTCACAAGCACAAGAGAGGATTAAACTAGGTATTTTTTATCTTTGTTTACTTACTGTCCAACAAGGATTTCAGTACTTAATGCTTATTTTCCTTTTGGCTCTCAAAGAGAGTCCCATATTTGTTTAAGTATGGTTTCTCCTATGAAGATTTCCTAGGTTTAGTACCTGGACTCACTCAACAGGAATGCAACAGTTTCGGCATATTCTTTTTCAGTTATCACGAAGTTGAACAAGCTGATTTATATAAATGTTAAATCAACTACCTCTTAAGCATTATTATGAAAATGTGACAGGATTTCACCATCAGAGCTTTATTTAGATATACAGTTTTGATAGCCTTTCCTGAACACACAAATTTCTCCTTGCTTTTGGAAAGTATCTTAAAAGTCACCTTTTCTAATGCAAGTACAGAAAAACAGGTACACAAACCAAGCCACCACTATAGAAGAAGAAGAAAATGCAACTCTATTAGGGCGTGGACTTCCACATGTTCACACAGTACTTGCTTTTTTTTATTGTTCATTTGTTTTTTTTGTGGTTTTTTTTTTGCTTTCTTTTTAAAAAAACATTTTGACATTTTCTTCTGAACATCTAATGACAATGCAAGTGAAAAACATCACATTGGGTAAGGAATTTTGAAGGAGGCTTGAATGCAAGAGGGACTACTTTCTAACTTAAAAACAAACACAACACTATGAAGAGGGAGTGTGCACCTTTGAGAAACCTTTTTCTTCAAAGTGAATGCACAAAATGAGGGGATTCACTACTGGCTCTTTCGCTTCACGGTGGAAGTGACCACTTTATGGACACTTCGACATTGCTGCCCTGTTTGGGCTGCGATTCAGGCTTACAAATAAATTACATAATATGAAGGAGTAGGAAAAAGGCTTATAAGAAGTTTCTATTCATTTGAAAGTTAAAGAACCCCCACCCCATTTGACTACCTCTCATTTTTCCTGCAGCAGTTTTATTTCAGTCTTACTCATGAGGGAGATGGTGTGGGGTAAGTCTTCCAGTCCTAGCGGCTGCTGTTCTTAATTGCTTCCTTTGCAGCAATAATCAGAGGAGTCAGGCTGGAGAGAGGCTTGGCTAATTTTAAAAATGGATGCTGTAAACAAAAAAAGAATGAGGAATTACTCGAATTTTTTCCTGCAGCAAGTATAATACTTTACATTTTCAAGCAGCCCTTTTTTTCATTAACATGTATTTTGAGCACCCAATTAAATATTTTATTAAAATAGTGCCAGCTTTTGTCCTTCAGTGTCATGAAACCCTCTGGAAGCTGACTGGCAGAGCTAGAAATTTGAGATGGGGTCTTGTAAAATCTCGGTGTTTACAACAGTCTAATTTTTTGAATTTCTTAAAACTAATGATTTTGCCCTGGCTGATGTAGCTCAGTGGATTGAGCACAGGCTGCGAACCAAAGGGTCGCTGGTTTGATTCCTAGTCAGGGCACATGCCTGGGTTGCAGGCTAGGTCCCCAGTGGGGGCCACGTGGGAAGCAACCACACGTTGATGTTTCTCTCCCTCTCTTTCTCCCTCCCTTCCTTTCTGTCTAAAAATAAATAAATACAATCTTAAAAAAAAAAAAACTAATGATTTTATCTGGAGCTGCTCTTATGCTTGGAAAAAACGTCTTTGACCTTGACCCTGAAAACAATGGCTTCCTAACTGCTAAAGCCAACAGCTGTGCCTCCATCATTTCATTTTTGGCTCCTCTGCAGTACTTAATACAAGTGAATATCTCTTCCTTATTTGAAATGGTTTTCTCTTTTGGGTCCTGTGACATTCTACTGTCTTGGTTCTCTTCCACAGCATGTTCACTGACTACTCTCTCCCATCTTCTTCCCTGGTTTCACCTCCTCCCATCTCCCACATACCAGTAATAGTCTCTTATCACCTTCTTTTTCTAAGTTAATTACTTTGAGAGCTCATTTACTTTCATGGTTTCAACCACTCATCAGCTTTATGGGGATGACCCCAAATCTATATTGTGTGACCTGATCTCTTTCCTTAATTTTGGTCCTATTTCTTCAATTGCCTGCTGGATATTTCCTTTTAAATGTCCTTCTGTCACCTTGAATTCAGCATTTAAAAACATTTGTTAAAACACTCCTACCAGGGTCCTCTTGTGTGATGTAAACCACAGAGGCTTTGGAATGAGAGCACTTAAGTTCAAACCTCTCTGCTTATTACAACAGTTAAATCAGGTAAGGTAAATGCCAGTTCCTTGTAAACAACATAGAGGCAAAGACATGCTGCCATTGTATTATTCTCTATCACTTTTCCTTTCACTGAATGCTACCAGTGGTTTTATATTCTGAAGTCTCTTTTATCTTTCTCTGTCTTATGTTCTACATGAAATCGGCTACCAAGTACTTCCTTCTCAATGTCTCTCAAATGATCTGTTGCCTTCCCTAGTTCAGGCCTAATCAACTTTAATTCTGAACTATGACAATGATTCCCTCTTGATCTTCCTGCCTTAATTTTTTTCCTGTTGCTAATTCTTTTTAAATATATTTTATTGATTATGCTATTACAGTTGTCCCATTTTCCCCCTTTTTCCCCGCCACCTCCTTAACCCCTCTTTCCCCACCCTTTAGTTTTTGTCCATAGGTCATACACATAAGTTCTTTGGCTTCTACATTTCCTATACTATTCTTAACCTCCCCCTGTCTGTTTTCTACCTACCATTTATGCTACTTA
>PVJI01029864.1:0-14833 GCA_004026765.1 Micronycteris hirsuta
GTCCCTGGGGCGTCTCCTGCATCCCTGGCCTTTGCTCCTCCTCCTGCACAGATCTTGATGTTCAAATCCTGCCCAGGGCCCTTTTCACCTGCCCACACTCTCTCTAGGCTTCCAGCCGTCGGGGAGGTGGCCCTGGGGACGTGGGCTGCCTTTCCAGCAGTGAGTGGGAGGGGCCAGAGGGGCCAAATGAAGGCCAATGCCAACTGTCCACCCCAAGTCAGGACTCCAGTGAGAACACCGCAACCACCTCCACCCCACGGTTCCATCACCCCCGAAGGCCGAGGACACCCAGCCAGGCGTCTCCTCCGAGCGCCGGGGCTCCCCTTAGACACCCAACAGGCAGGTCGCAGCTCCTTGTCCCCCCACAAACCTGCTTCTCCTCCAGGAGGCCCCTCCCCTGTGCTCAGCACCCAATCCAATCACCCAATCCTACCGAGCCCAGCTCCTAAGCCTCTGCAAAACGCACCCACTCCCCACCCCGCACCGTCCACCGCCCCCCCACCTAGACTCCCCGAGCAGCCTCCTCCCTGCTTCCAACCCCCGCCCCCACCACTGCTGTGCCGCCCTCTGGGAGCGCTCGTTCCAGAGCCAGCCGGCCCAGCGGCCTCTCCTCCCAGCTCCTCCGGGGCATGCACATGCCAGCTACTGTTATAATTACTTTTACTTCCCCAAATAACAGTTTTGGCCGCTGAAGAAACTTTTTTGACTTACCAGCAAAACTATACATTTACCGTTTGTGATGATTTAAATAAATGCAGGGTGGGGCAACAGTCGGTGTGCAGTTGTTAACATGGAAAACACTAGATTAGTGAATAATAACACAAGAATGCGTTCTGTGTTTTGCACACTCACAACTGTCTGCCTCCTTTTGCCCCATCCTGCAGATAAACTCCCCAGTCGCTATCTGTGACACAGAACATTTTATTGCGTTAACCAAACTTCTACTCTACAATTAACTCTAAAAACAGAAGTGTATTTTTTAAACCACCTCAACCTTAACAAATGCCCTTCTCCCTTGTCCCCTGGCCAGATCCTCCTGGTGGCTAATGCTACCATTTCTCCAGTGTCACTTCAAAGGCCACCTGTTCCAGGAAGCCTTCCCTAACCCCCATGGTAAGTCCCCCACGGGGCTCCTAGTCTGTCTCCTTTCTGGACCTGGTCACAGCTGCCGTCATTCCCTGCTTGCATGGCTGTTTACTTCATATCTTTTCTGCACTGCTTTGGAGGCAGCCCTGGGGGACAGCGCTGAGGCACCCAACCCAGGGTGAGGCCACCCCAGTTGGTAAATATCTGATAAGTGAATTCTACTGTTAGGTTCAACAACAATGCTGAATCAGCAAAAGGGCACATTTGCCCAAGAAAAGACCAGGAGGAACTCTAGGGGAAACTGATAAAATTATGAGACACTCCTAGAGAGTGGGGCGGGGGGGGGGGGGGGGGGGGCTGCTATGAAGGGTTAGGGGCTTTGGCCAGAAGCAGGGCTCCGTGGGCAGGTCGGGGAGGGAACTGCGGGCTCTGCCCTCCATCCTGCCGCCACCCATGCCAGGGGCAGACGGCACCTGCCCGCCACCGATGCTGACTGGGACCTGTCCCCAGGAGAAACATCCAGGCTTTTCCGAAATCCTGTGCTCGTGAGGAGCTGAGAGCCACAGGGGGGCAAACAGAGGCCTGGGCAGGTGGTGCCACCTGCTTTCCCAAACCTCCAGGTCACAGCCCAAAGAGCACCTCTCCCCGGGGTGGCCTCTCCTGGGGCGGAGGAGGGAGAGCGGACCTTCAGAGTTCGTTTGGCTGCCAGTGTGGAGTGACTGGAGGTGGCAGGAGTGTCTGGGGCTGCTCTGTCCCCACTCACCTCTGGGGGGCAGAGTGGCCGAGAGGCCAGCCCCCTCCACCCGGGCTACCTGACAGCTATGCCCTTCCCACCAGCCCCACCAGGGAAATCAGGCTCTCGGGTCAAAACAGCACAACCATCTCCAAAACAAACGCAACGAGCAAGCAAACAAAACCAAACACCGGCCCTGGCTGGTGTAGCTCAGTGGATTGAGCGCAGGCTGGGAACCAGGGGGTCCCGGTTCGATTCCCAGTCGGGGCACATGCCTGGGTTGCGGGCCAGGTCCCCATGAGGGCCATGTGGGAGGCAACCATACATTGCTGTTTCTCCCTCTCTTTATCCCTCCCTTCCCCTCTCTCTAAAAATAAATAAAAATAAAATCTTTACCAAAAAAAAACTACCATTAAAACTGAACACCGGATTACAGACCCCGCCAGGAGCAGAAATGCTGTTAAAGTCCGAGAAGTTAAAATCAACCTATAAATTATTAAATAATAAGAGGAAGTGAAACAATCATAAAGCAACATAAAAAAAGGAACCAAACCCTGGCTGGTGTATCTCAGTGGATTGAGTGCGGGCTGGGAGCCAAAGGGTCCCGGTTGGATTCCCAGTCAGGGCACATGCCTGGGTTGCGGGCCAGGTCCCCAGTGAGGGCCATGTGAGGAGCAACCATACATTGCTCTTTCTCTCCCTCTCTTTCTCCTTCCCTTCCCCTCTCTCTAAAAATAAATAAATAAAATCTTTTTTTAAAAAAAGGAACCAAGTATAATGAAAAAATCAATAGTTGAATGAAGAGCGCACTGATGGACGTGAGCGGCAGAACTCGCGAACATGGGGGTGAATTGGAAACCCAGACTGAGGAAATTCCTTAAAAGAAGGACAAAAATAAAAAGTGTCAAAGAGAAACAAGACACACGGGTGATTTGCGTACATGTGCTTCTTATTCTCAGAGGAGGAAGAAGAAGGAAATCATACGGAAATAATGGAGCTGGATTTCCTAAAATTAAAAAACAAAACGGAAATACCTCGGCATAAAAAGAACCTATAGAATAAGAAAGAGAAAAATAGGAGGAAACAAGTCCCACCCGGAGATCTGGTAGTAGAACGGCGGCTGTCAAAGACAAGGGAGGTCGGAGCGCTTCCAGGCCAGCGGTTCCCCGCCGCGTGCGGCCCAGGGCGGAAACCTGCAGTGCCCGCCCCCGCCGCCAGGGGCGCGACCTCTGCGCAGGCCCAGAGAGGACCGCAGCCCGCACAACGGTAGCCCTCTGCTGTGAGTGCGTCGGGAGTATACCTGTTGTTTTTTTGTTGTTGTGTTTTTTTTGTCCAATAGGCAAATTAGTTTGCATGTGCCACGAGAGGACAAGGCTGAAAGTCGCTGCTCAAGAGGCAAAGAGAAGCGAGTCAGGCGGGCACCAGACGCCTCCGCAGCCGCAGCTCGCGGGAGGACCACGGGCAGACGTTCTAACGGCTTGAAGAAGTATCAGAGGAAGTGACTTCGGGACCCAGAAACACGTGTGTCCCGCCAGACTGCCGCCGAGGTCTCGGCTGCACGAGGCCTCAGGACTCGAGCTGGGAGAGAGACCAACGCAGGGGGCGCTGTGGGAGTTGGAAGGAGAAGCCGCGCGCGGGCCTTAGAGGATTTAGTCATGTCTTTTTTTAAGATTTTATTTATTTATTTTCAGAGAGAGGGGAAGGGAGGGAGAAGGAGAGGGAGAGAAACAGCAATGTATGGTTGCCTCTCGCATGGCCCTCACTGGGGACCTGCCTGAACCCAGGCATGTGCCCTGCCTGGGAATCGAACCGGGACCCTTTGGTTTCCAGCCTGCACTCAATCCACTGAGCTACACCAGCCAGGGCTTAGTCATGTCTTTTTTAAAAATGCTAAGATGGAAGAACAACAACAACAACAAAAAGTTTGCAGTTACTCAGAATTAAAGTCTGGAGCAGCACTGCCCGACAGAAATGTCCCGTGAGCCACAATGTCATTTTAAACGAAAGCCTTGTTAACAATTTAGCACAGAGGAAATTAACTGGAATATTGTGGCATGTTTACTTAACCCAATATATGCAAAGTAATATCATTTCAAAGGGTCCTCCTTAAAAAACTGTCAATGAGACCGTCTACATTCCTCTCACACACCGACTCTCCGGTCGGTTTAGGAGTGGCTGCATTGGAAGGGCTCCTGTGGCCGGTGGCCTTCCAGTGGCTGGAGGAGGCCCAGCCTCGCCGTGGAAGGTGGTGACAGATGATGCGAACATTGATCACATTGAAATGACACCTGCACTGCAGGCTCTTGCCTGGGACTGAGCCCAGAACGGGGGGTCCCCTGGCCTGGCCAAGTCGACAGGTGAGACTCACCATCACACACACCACGTCAGAAGGCGGCGCCTCGTCCAGGGCCCTAGGACTTTGCCTCGACTCCTTACGTGACCCTCACTCCCCACAGCCACCCTAGCCCCCCGTTCTAGTGCTTCGCCGTCCTAAGTATGTCCCCTTCCCCACCACCGTGGTCCTGGCCGGGGCTCTGTCACTGCCCGGCCGGCCCAAGGGCCTCCACGGGGCACCCCCCTTTCTCAGTCTCACCGTCTGCGCGTCTTCCCTGGACCCACCAAGGAGAGAGCCTGCTCTCCTGTGTGGTGGATCGTGCTGACTTCTGCTCGACTCTCCACGAATGCCACAGCTACACAGCCCTGGGCAGGTGCAGGCGTGAGCTCCGCTGTGGAGAGCAGGACCGATGAAATAGCGTTGGTCCGGTCAAGACGCGCACAGTGCATGGAACAAAGGGGCGTCACTCCTGTCAACCAGGACGGCCCCCAGTCAGCGTGACGCTGTGGTTCAGGAGGAAAACCGCCTAAGTCCGAGCAGACACGTCTGGCCAGGAGACACACTGAGATATCTGCCCACGTGGTCAGAGCAGCTGTGTCTGCAGGGCGGGACCCCCACAGACAGGCTCCTGAGCGAAGTCCCCACTGGGCGTCAGGGGCGCCAAGACACTTATCAAGAGACCCAGAAGGGTGGGGTACCCCACTTCCCAGGTATAACCGAGGCAGGTTCCAGACCACTGCGGGGACAGCCGAGCTCCGCACCCCACAGGGCTGCCCCACGCCACTCTGATCTCCCTTGGCATCGGCCATCGGAGGCTCTGCCTGCTGGACGGAGGGCTTCACCTGCCCTGCTGCCCGCCTGGCTCTGGAGACCCTTCCTCGCAGGACGCTGACGACTCCCTCGCCCTCTGTGCTGTCTCCCAGACCTGCAGACCGAGACTCTGGGGCTCGGGTTCACCATCCCCCACTGACTGCTCTGTGTGTGTGTGTGTGTGTGTGTGTGTAATATTTCTCTTAGATCGTTAAGAGTGTGAGTAGGATATTGATGTGTGTTGATGCTCTGCTCTGAGTGAACCTGCGTTCAGTAACAGCCGAGTGAATCACACAGTTACTGTGTGTGACCCTTGTCTCTTCCTTGGTGCCGGGCTGCTGCACAGGCAGCTAGCTGAGCAGTTACCTGGCTGACTTACAGGAAAGACTGTGTCACGAACAGATAAGCTTGTGATATGCACACAGCCCCGTCCAGGTGTGATCTCGCACGGGTGGTGTTAGCAGCCTGTGGTTTTCCAGAACGCAGACCTGGTGGTAAAGTCTGAACAACACAAAGTACCATCTTTTCTCAATTTACATAGCACTTACATTTTGAAAATGCAGTTGTACTAAAACCATGCGAAGTCTGCTCGGGCTGCTGAAACAGAATGCCGTAGGCCAGGTGGCCTGAACAGTAGACACTTCCCTCCGCTCTGGGGTCCGGAAGCTCGTGAGCTCTGGGCCGCCCTCGTCGGTCGCCAGTCGCCAGTGAGAGCCTCTTCGTGTCCTGAGAAGGGCGCTGACCCCATCTGGGGCGGGGGCTCCACACCATGCATCTTGGAGTTCCTCACAGCTCTCCCTCCGGCCAATGCGGACTGGGTTCTCCCTGGGTAACATCAGGGAACCTTTAAGGACTCCTATACTCAAAGACACTGCTGTCCCCTAACAACCCGCCAGGACCTATGATCGAGCCCAGGACCTCGATGGGTCCTTGCAGCCACATGGGAGCCACCGGCCCTCTTGGGCTACTTCCCTAGAAAAGCAGGGTCTGCTGGGATTCCATCGGCCCCCACACGTGGTTCTCCCAGCAGTCGGCTGTGGGACATCAGGAGACTCCGGGCCCGTGAGAACACCCTGACGTTTGGGGATTTTTTTTTTTTTTTAATGATTCTATCTGTCCATAGTGACTTGCTAGATGAGATCCGATAGCATCATCGGAGAGGCAAGATGAACTCGCTGCCACAGCACAAAGTCGCAAGGGCCTGTAGGAGTCATCTGGTCTGTCAGCATAAACGTTCAGACTTTTCGTAGAGAGTTTTTATAAGAATTTATTCGAGCCAGAACTGAGTCCGGCTGCAGGGAGGTGAACTCTCCGGTGCTCTGCAGAGAAACGGTTTGCAGATTCCTTCATGCATTGGGAATGAAGGGGGATTGCAGGGAGGCGGGAGAAAGCAACTTGGAGAGAGGTCGCAGGCTGGCTGAGGTGGTGTTCTCTCATCCTTCGTCTTCTCTCAGACATTATTTATTTATGTTTAGAGAGAGGAAGGGAAGGAGAAAGAGAGAAACATCAGTGTGGGCTTGCCTCTGGCACGCCCCCTACTGGGAGCCGAGCCTGAAACCCAGGCATGTGCCCCGACTGGGAATCGAACTGGAGACCCTTCGATGACACCCAGCACACTGCGCCACCGCAGTCAGGGCTGCTCTCGCAGCCTTCTGAAGGAGGGTCTGAAAGGGGGCATTTCAAGAGGACGTTAACCAAGATGCACAGAAACAGTGCCCAGGGCTGGCTTGAGGCCAAGGGAAGCCTTTCACTAAAGAGGTGATAGGTCTAGGGTGTGACTGACCACCATGTCCTGCCCATTCGGGGGTTTAGGGTCAGGTCCCCCTGGGAGGAGATGTTCCACAGAGCCCTCTTTTTCATCCACAGAACCCCCTTTTACTTCCACAGAACCCCGTTTTTCACCCACAGGTCTATGAGCATGTTCTACATGAGAAAACGGGTTCGAATCCTTTCACATCCTTTTTTCTTGCCCTTCCTGGTCACACCCACTGCTCGAGCGAGCTTGGGGGCTGCTAACAGTGGGAAATGGTGATGGGGCTGTAACCACCCACCGTTCTTCTGACACTTTCTGCGGGTGCCGACCCTGACTAGTGAGCAGTTGGTAGGTGAACGGCACGCTTGTGTGAAAATCCGAGGAACTCACTTCAAAGGATACAGACCCCGACCTTCGGGCTTCCCAGCTCTGGGAGATTTGCGGACCTTCATCCCTGGAGCCAGGATGATGTGAAGCCAAGTGACTAAACCAGGATGACACACATGGGACCATCACCTGCCTTATTGGACTGGACGGTGCTGGTCTGCACGTAGAGAACTTTGCAGCCCCCACCCCTGATCTCTTTGCTCTGTCCCCTCTCCCTCCTTATAAAACCTCTGCCTGCACTGAGAGGGGGAGCTGGGCTTTGAGACTTGAGTCCCCATCTTCCAAGTGGCTGGCACCTGAAAATAAATCCCTTTCCTTGACATCGGCACCTGCCTCTTTAGTATTGGCTTCCGTAGCAACAGACAGCGGACCTGTGTGGTCACAGCTTTTGGCGACTCCAAATGGGACCATGTGGACTCCAATAAGGCCCGGAGGGCCCGGGCTGGAGTCCAGCTGCTTGCGTCAGGCTGACCCCATGGCAGGAATTGCAGGAATTTCTCAGACGCTGCCGGGAGGGTTTTATCTCAGGGACTCTCCCTGCTCTTCCTCTCAAGCATCAGTCACCCTTCAACACCTCGCTGGTGAAAAGAAGCAGGTTGTGGGTGGGCTGACGCGCCCAGGCTGGGTATGTCCCTGGTGTGCCCGGCCAGGAGCCCCTGCCCCGCCACTTGGTTTCTTTGAACCCTTTGGGATCCTGTAGGAGCCGACAGGCGATCCTTCGCGGTGGGCGTGGCTCAGTGACAAGAGACAAATCCCAGTTCCCCAGCGTGGGATTTGGTCGGGGCGCTCCTTCCGTTTTGGTGTGGGTCTCGCTTGCTTTTCCTGTGGCACACTGCTTTTTAGTTGCCTGCTAGTTTGGCTTCTCTCTTCTGCTGCTGGAGGAAGTCTGTTTTTGTTTCAGAGTTCTCGGTGGTTTCCCTCGTCTGTCTGAAATGAAACTTGGTTACCGCTGGTTGCTTGCTTTCTTATCTTTCGGGAGCTTGGTTTGATCTTTGCTGTTTTGTGTCCGCCGGGAATCTTCCGCCTCTGCCATTTGGGCTTTGCGCCCTTTGGACGTGTCAGGGTCGCTCGTGGTACCTCTTTGGTGTGAGACAAGGTTCTGAGTCTGGTCCCCGTCCTCTCCTTTCAGAGGATTTAGTTTGAGAATACTTGTTTGTTGTTGGAACTTTGTCTTTGCCTTAGATACTGTTTTTGTTTCTCTTTTGAAAGAAGCGGCTCGGTCTCGATTCTATCAGAGTCCAGGAGGTTGTATTTTAGAATAATAGAATTGCATTGCCAAAGGTCTGGCCCGTGGGGTCGATCTTTAATGTGCAAGCTTTCATGCTACATCATAAGGGTTCTACTGGGAAAGGATCTAAATTGATGTCTTGAAGAGGGGAAAGATCTCGCTCCCCTCTCACACAGTAAAACTCAGAAAGATAAGGAAAAGGGGGAAACGGGCATTTTTAAACTTAAGTGGCTCAAGCCATGCCAAGCCTGATATGTCCTCCACCTCTTCTCGAGCCCCTAAAAGTTGTCCAGGTCACTAGGTCAGGAAACAGCTCCCTTTTGAGCTCACGAAAGGAGTGCAGTAATCACCAAGAATAAAAATGTGAGCGCATTTGCCAATGGAAAGAAAACCGTTTCTGAAAGTTCTAAATGCATTCATGAACTTGTCGATCTGGAAGAATGCCAATGACTTACTTTCAGTTGTCACGAAAAATGGAAAATGCTAATTAAGTTGGGAAAAAATACGTGGTTTGGGTAATAAAAGGGATACATTGTGGCAGTATATTTTAAAGGCAATCGAACTGATAGGAAGTTGCACAAAAGTGGGTTGTTTCTAGGTCAGTTACGAGGGCAAACTGGAAGGGACTAGGAAGTTGCAGACGGATTGTGAGAGTCACAGGTTTGGTGCAAGTTGAAAAGGATTGTGTAGAGGGAAGAAGCGAAAAGAAGGAACTGAGGAAGTAAAGAAAGATGAGAAAGGGCAGAGGAAAGGGACATATGGGAAGGAAAGACATTTGGAGAAGGAAGCTCAAGAAGGGAAGTAGAAACGGGGGAAAAATAGGAAAGAAAAAGAAAGGTTCATAGGTAGATGGTGCGGCGAGGTGACCGTTTTAATGACAAATGAAAAAGCCGAAAACTCCCTTTGATTCTCCCAAACCAATTGCTATTTCCCAACAGGAAGTCCAGGGACAGCTGACAGTGAGGGACAAGTTAATTGACTTCTTGGTCTGGCATACTTTCATTTGTAATTCTGACGGTTATCTGAAAATGTTGTTACCAAAACACGTCAATTCTTTTGTCAATATCGTTGTAATCAAATCTGCCACCATACCATCTTAAATATTTTTTGTCGTCGTTTTACTCTGATGCATTTGCAAAAATGTTGCATCTTCTGACTTATTCTAAAATATGAAGTTCTGCCCTGGCTGGATTGGCTCAGTGGATTGAGCGCTGGACTGCAAGACAGGGGGTCGCTGGTTCAATTCCCATTTGAGGCACATGCCTGGATTGTGGGCCAGGTCCCCAGTAGGGGGCGCATGAGAGGCAACCACACATTGATGTTTCCCTCTCTTTCTCTCTCCCTTCCCCTCGCTAAAAATAAATAAATAAATAACTATGAATTTCTGAGAACAAATTTTCAAATCATACTTTTGAAATAAAAGGGATTTTTAGGGCTCTGGAAAATGAATGGGTTCGTGGAGATAGTGGTAGATAATGGGAATAAACAGGAATTGATTGTGGAGCTGAGTGAACTGAGGATAATTTGAACAAAGATATTTGTTCAAAATATTACTGATTTTTAAAAACTTGTTTGTTTTCTTAGAGCAATTTGGTAAAATACGGTAATGTTGAAGTGTTTATATTTTCTCCCTAGCTGATCCCGCCAGAATTTGGAAACTCTTAATGAGTGAGTATCATTATTTTCATGGGAAATTTTTTTTACAGGAATCCAATAGTAATCTGATTTTTTTCCAGTTTCCATTTTTGGATTTACTAGCGAAGACTTTGATGGGAATTTCATGTCTGAGAGAGACATGTCTAGACTCTGGATGTCAACAAAAGACTTTAAAGAATAAAGATTGAGCCTGGCTGGTGTAGTTCAGTGGATTGAGCGTGGGCTGGGAACCAAGCGGTCCCGGTTCGATTCCCAGTTGGGGCACATGCCTGGGTTGCAGGCTGGGTCCCCAGTGAGGGCCATGTGAGAGGCAACCACACATTGCTGTTTCTCTCCCTCTCTTTCTCCCTCCCTTCCCCTCTGTCTAAAAATAAATAAATAAAATCTTAAAAAAAAAAAGAATAAAGATTGGGACTTCCAGCCAAGATGGAGGCATAGGTATATACACCGTGCCTCCTCGCACAACCAAAAGAAGGACAACAACAATTTAAAAACAAAAACAACCAGAACTGACAGAAAACCGAGCTGGATGGAAGTCCCACAGCCAAGGAGTTAAAGAAGACACGTTCATCCAGACTGGTAAGCGGGGTGGAACGGCGGAGAGGGCTCGCAGCAAGGCAGCAGTCTGTGGGGCGGGGTGGGCAACGCTGCAGCTGCCTGGGGAGACCACGGATGGTGGACCCGGACCCAGCGGGGCTGAGGCCAGTGGAGCGGGCGGTCCCACATTCGCACGCAGATAAACCAGGAGGAACAGCTGGGGAGCAGAGCAGACAGCGCAGCCCAGGGCCCCAACACAGGGAAATAAAGCCTCAACCCACCCATTGAAAACACCCGCGGGGGTTGAGGCAGCAGCGGGAAGAACTCCCAGCCCCACAGGAGAGTTCATTGGAGAGATGCACAGGGTCCTAGAACATACACAAACCCGTCCACGCGGGAATCAGCACAGAAGGGCCCAATTTGCTTGTGGGTAGTGGGGGAAGTGACTGAAAACCAGCAGAGAGCTGAGCAAGTGCCATTGTCCCCTCTCAGACCCCTCCCCCACAGACAGCATCATGAGGCAGTGACATGGGTTGCCCTCCCCTGGTGAACACCTAAGGCTCCGCCCCTTATATGTCACAGGCGAGCCAAGACAAGAAAATGGCCCAAATGAAAGATCAGATCAAAGCTCCAGAAAAAATACAACTAAGCAATGAAGAGATAGCCAACCTATCAGATGCACAGTTCAAAACACTGGTAATCAGGAAGCTCACAGGACTGGTTGAATCTGGTCACAAATTAGATGTAAAAATGAAGGCTACACTAAGTGAAATAAAGGAAAATGTACAGGGAACCAACAGTGATGGGAAGGAAACTGGGACTCAAAACAACAGTGTGGACCAGAAGGAAGAAAGAAACATTCAACCAGAAATGAATGAAGAAACAAGAATTCAAAAAAATGAGGAGAGGCTTAGGAACCTCCAGGACATCTTTAAACGTTCCAACATCCAAATTATAGGGGTACCAGAAGGAGAAGAGGAAGAGCAACAAATTGAAAACTTATTTGAACAAATAATGGAGGAGAACTTCCCCAATCTGGCAGGGGAAATAGACTTTCAGGAAGTCCAGGAAGCTCAGAGAGTCCCAAAGAGGAACACATCAAGGCACATCATCATTAAGTTACCCAAGATTAAAGATAAGGAGAGACTCTTAGAAGCAGCAAGGGAAAAGGAGACAGTTACCTACAAAGGAGTCCCCATAAAACTGTCAGCTGATTTCTCAAAAGAAACCTTGTAGGCAAGAAGGGGCTGGAAAGAAGTATACCAAGTCATGAAAGGCAAGGACCTACATCCAAGATTACTGTATCCAGCAAAACTTCCATTTAGAATGGAAGGGCAGGTAAAGTGCTTCCCAGATAAGGTCAAGTTCAAGGAGTTCATCATCACCAAACCCTTATTATATGAAATGTTAAAGGGATTTATCTAAGAAAAGGAAGATTAAAAATATGAACAGTAAAATAACAGCAAACTCACAGTTGTCAACAACCACACCTAAAACAAAAACAAAAGCAAACTAAGCAAACAACTAGAACAGGAACAGAACCACAGAATGGAGATCACATGGAGGGTTATCAACAGGGGAGTGGGAGGGGGAGAGAGGGGGCAAAGGTACAGGGAATAAGTAGCATAAATCGTAGGTAGAAAATAGACAGGGGGAGGTAAAGAATAGTATAGGAAATGTAGAAGCCAAAGAATTTATATGTATGACCCATGGACAAGAACCAAAGAGGGGGAATGTGGAGAGGGTGCAGGGCAGAGGGGAATAAAGGGGGGGAGAAATGGGACAACTGTAATAGCTTAATCAATAAAATATGTTTTTAAAAAAAGAATAAAGATTGCCCTGGCTGGTGTAGCTCAGTGGATTGAGTGCGGGCTGGGAACCAGAGGATCCCATTTCGATTCCCAGTCAGGGCACATGCCCGGGGTGCGGGCTGTGTCCCCAGTGAGGACCATGTGAGAGGCAACCATACATTGCTGTTTCTCTCCCTGTCTCCTTCCCTTCCTCTCTCTCTAGAAATAAATTAAAAAAAAAAAAGAATAAAGATTGACTTTGGAGCCAATGAAAGCCACTTGGAGAAATGGCCTGGCATCTTAGTTATTCATGTGGTTCACGGCAGTCTTTCCAGGTAAGGAGCGAAGGTTACTTCCCTGGGGGGTGGCAAGGAAGACCCTCAAGACATTTTGGGGACCTCAAGAACTTGAGGAGTTTACGCAAACCTATAGGTATCTCAGGCATAGCCTGCTGGCAACTGTGTGGCTTGGTTTCTTTGCCCTGAGAAGCTCAGTCTAGAAATTCCTTGTAACACTCCCGCAGAGTGGGTTTCAGAAAGCCTGTGTGATTCATTGCTATTTCTGTTTTGTTTATGCAGATAACCAGGCCAAACTGAAACTGGACTTAATGCGGGACATGAATTGGTCTTAATCTGGCTCCTTGATAAAAATGAAGGTGATTTTAGGACCAAAAAACATGTTTCAATAGAATCTGTTATACACAGTTATACATATTAATCTCTAATTCAGTAAATTGTCTGGAAAATTTTATTTTTCACTTGTGAACTAGACTGGATCCTGACTTTTTCTAGTTTTCTTAAATGTTTTGGCTGCAACAATCTAAATTCCATAAAAATGGAAGAAACATTGCCGGTGGGGATTTGTAACAGTGGAAAATGTTAACGGTGGGAAATTATAACCCACCTCACCGTTCTTCTGACACTGTTTCTGTAAGTGCTGACTCTGACTACTATGTAGCTGGTAGATAAACCGCATGTGTAGA
Source organism: Micronycteris hirsuta (assembly GCA_004026765.1). Lineage (NCBI taxonomy): Eukaryota > Metazoa > Chordata > Mammalia > Chiroptera > Phyllostomidae > Micronycteris > Micronycteris hirsuta. Next base: position 13,298 of record PVJI01029864.1, read on the forward strand.
AGAATCCTAGGAACAAGTTTCAAAAGATACAAACTTCAACCTTCAAGCATCCCAGCTCTGGGGGATTTGTGGACCTTCATCCCCGGAGCCAGGATGCCATGATGCTGGGATGACGTGAAGCCAGGTGACTAAAACCAGGATGACGCACACGGGACCGTCACCTGCCTTATTGGACTGGGCGGTACTGGTCTGCACGTAGAGAACTTTGCAGCCCCCGCCCCTGATCTCTTTGTTCTGTCCCCTCTCCCTCCTTATAAAACCTCTGCCTGCACTGAGAGGGGGAGCTGGGCTTTGAGACCTGAGTCCCCCATCTTCCTGGTGGACGGCACCCAAAAATAAAACCCCTATCATTGGCATCGCCACCTGCCTCTCAAGCATTGGCTTCCATAGCGGCGGGCAGGCAGACTTGCACCCGGTTACAGGATGGTCTGGACTCTGCGGGACTGCGGTGGCCACAGGGCCTTGACACATTCCCTATAAGAAGTCTAGCAGGGACTTCCTAAGATGGCGGCATAGGTGAATGCGCCATGCCGCATCGCACAACCAAACAAGGGAAAAAATCAGAAATTTACACATCCAAAAACAGCCATATCTGACAGAAAATCGAATTGAGAGGAAGTCCGACAACCAAGGAATTAAAGAAGATACATTCATCCAGTCTGGTGAGCCGGGAGGAGCAGGGCGGAGGGAGAGTGCTCGGCGACCCGCGGCGAGCTGGTGAGCAGATGGCAGGACCGCGGTTGGAGGGGCGGTCCCCGCGGGGCTGCAGCACACCGAGACGGGGGTGCCTGACCAAAGCGCGGCCAGCGCCCGGCTCATCCGGACCCAGCGGGGCCGAGACTGGTGGACCGGGCAGGTCTGCATTCACGTGCAGACGGACCGGGAGAGAAAGCAGGGCGCAACCCACCGGCGCAGATTGAGAGCACCTGTGGGGTGGAGACCGCGGCGGGAGGAACTCCCGGCCTCACAGGAGAGTTCGCTGGGGAGACCTGCGGGGGATTGGAGCTGTGCAGCCCGTCCACCGACCCCGGGGCGACCCCCAGAGCCGGCACAGAGGGGCTCGAATTGCTTGCGGGAGGCCGTGTGGGCGCGGAGAGCGGAGCAGGCGCCATTGTGCGCTCAGGCCCCGCCCCCACAGGCTACGTCACAGCACAACTACCGGGAGTTTCCCTGCCCAGGTAAACCCCAGGGCTCCGCCCTCCTTACAGTAACAGGCTCACCGAGGGGGGAAAAAAATGGCCCAAAGAAAGGAACAGATCAAAGCCCCAGAGCTAACCGACCAAGAGATAGCCAACCTATCAGATGCACAGTTCAAAACCCTTGTAATAAGGAGGCTAACAGAATTCGACAAAAAATTATCGAAATTGCTTGAACAAATGAGGAGAGATCTGCAGGGAACCAATAGGGATAAGAAGGAAACTGGGACTCAAATCAACAGAGTGGACCAGCAGAAAGAAAAAAACATCCAACCAGAAAAGAATGAAGAAACAAGAATTCAAAAAATGGAGGAGGGGCTCAGAAACCTCCAGGACATCT